>PVJA010007244.1:16210-69595 GCA_004027025.1 Myocastor coypus | reverse complement strand
GGGGGAAGAGAGAGACAGATTCAGACACAGGCACAAAGAAGAGAGAAAAAGAGCGAGGGGAAGAAGGACGAATGGAGGAAGAGAGGGAGGGGAGAGAGGGAAGGAAGGAAGAGAAGGAGGAAGGAGAGAGACAGAGAGAGGAGGAAGAATGGAAGAAAGGAAGTAAAGAAGGGAGGGAAGGGGAAAGGGAGGGGGAAGAGAGAGACAGAGAGAGAGTAGAAGGAAGAATGGAAGGAATGGAGGGAGAGAGAGGAAAGAAAGAAAAGAATGAAAGAATGAGAGAAAAAAGGAAGGAAGGAGGAAAGAAAGAAAATAAGCAAGGCCGGTTTCTCGCTCCATTCCATTCAGCTCGGCTTAGACAGAGGGGCCTGGATATTTCCTGCTGGCACTACCTGGCCAGAAAAGGTCTTCTAGAAACCTGCTGTTTCCGTGCTGCAACCACAGGTCGGCCTGGGTGTCAATGGAAGGTCGCTGAGGGTCGGATTAGGCAGGCCAGACGGCACCCTGTGCCCTTGAACAGCCCCGAAGCTAATGCGGGCTGCAGCCCGGAAGAGCTGAGCCGGCACTGTCGTGAGGTGGGAGGAGCAGGGCTCCTTAGCCCGGCACACTTGGAGGCGCGGGGCGGCAGGACTTGGCCCTGGGGAGCCTACCAGTGCGGACAAATTCGAATAAATCAAGGTTGGGTGACTCAGGAGCCTTGGGCAGAAAGCAGTGCTGCAGCCCTGTGGGAAGTGCTGGCTGTGCCCGCTGCCCAGGGCTGAGAAGGTATCAGCCGAGTGAGGATGACTGAGCTTATCGGCAAAGAGACACCTCCAGCTGCCAAGAGACTCTGCCACTGTGATTCTAAGAGCAAACGCGAGGGCATGAGAATGTTTACTGCAGCCGTGTTTACAGTAGCAGAGAAAACGAAGACAGCCCACATACCTACTAAGAGGGATCATCTCATAAATCTCCCATCCACCGCAGGAGGAGTACCACGAGATGAGGCAGGAGAAGCATTCTGTGCTGGCGGGGGAAGATCTCCAGGACATATTTTTGAACCAAGAAGGCCAATGAAGCATAATATATCCGCAGAAATTCAGCCATCAAAACAACCTCCCAAATTGATTTTCTCTATATTATTTTATCTGACGGAGTTATTTCCCCTCAAGTACAAGGAAAGGTGAAGATGGTATTTCTTTTTTTTATTTTTCTTATTTTTAGGGAAAGTTCTACAGGGACAGGGTGTTTAGGGTCTCCCTACTAGATCGAACTCACAGTAATTCACCTGTTTACAACCTCCCAAGAGCTGGGATTACAAGCGCACACCACCTTACCCAGTCTCAGTTGTCCTTTCAGTGCCCCCCGGGGGGGCGTGGCCGGCATGGCAGGCCCGGGATCAAATCCCAGGCCTCTGCACCTGCTTACAGACACTTTAATCCCCTGAGCTGTTTGGCTGGGCCTTGAAAGGTGGAGTTTCAAAACCTGCCTAAGAAATACATCGTAGCCACAGAGGATTAAGGCCAGGCTTGGTTGATAATGCAAATGTTTTAAAATGTCTAACACAAATCTATGTGTTTATTTTGTTTTTCCTTTTCCAACCTAACATTTAAGCAGCAAGCTACACCCTCAATGGCAACACTGTCGTGACCACACGTGGACCACCAGTGGCTCATGGAAAGCCACTAAATGAACACCCAACCAGTGGGCACTAGAGTCCACATGCTCTTGAGTTGGCTATAGAGACTGCAAACGGAAATTCAACTTAAGTGAGACTTCTATTGTAGTGGAAGGCTTCCTGCTTCTACTGTGAAAGGAAAGCATTCAGACACATATCGATCAGTGGGGTCACTACTGCCACTTTCCCCTGAGTCTCATCCGTGGGACACTGCTTGAGAGTTCAGTGCTTCACCTAAGAACATCCCCCTTGGGCAGGCAGGCCACTCCCCATGCCTGCTGGTGGCTGGTAGCCATAGAGGGCTCTTGCTGCATAGACCTACATGCTGTAGCTGATGATTTTGTGGAAAGCATTTGAATGGAATGAATGAATCCAGTCCACAGTGACCTACCCAAATTCCTTCAGGGTCAGGTGCTAACACAGACTGTCATACCGTGGACCTGAACGCCCCCGGACGTCAGGCTGCAGGGGTCTCAGGGATTCTGTGACGCTGCCTGTCAAAACTGCATCCAAGAACATGTCCCTATCTGCACCCTTATCACCAAATCCATTGTAATTGAACTTGCAATTTTCACTGTATAGATCAAAGGTGACAATATTTCCCTAAATAGAAAAAGCCCAATTTAGCCATCTCATTTTTCGGTTTCTATTAATTAGGATTTATAGTTACCCTGCAAAGTGCAGGGTCATTCTACCGTATTGCTGCAAGTTGGGAAGCCCCTTCAGGAGTTTTGAACCTTCTGTGTTTCAGCCTCTTCTCATCAATACCAAGAGGGAATAATAAAGTCTCCTAGACTGGCCAAGTCGGTGCAGGTAAGCAAGCAGTTCTTGAATTAGCGCTTGGAATTCCCAGCGCCCTCTGTAATGTGCAAGCGTTCTTCTGCATGCACACGGGTAATCAACCTTCTCTTTGGGGACACTCCTCTGTGACTTTGAGGTGTCGAGTTAACACCCTCTTTCCTCCTGTATTACTAGACACTGAAGACTGCTGCCGCAAAGGCATTGCTTGTATTTTCCTCACATTTCACCTCGTTGGGATAAATCAGGGACACTTCCTTCACTCAAAGGCCTAGGAACGCCTTTCATTAGGAGAAGGAAAGGCAGACGCCCACTTAGGTCTTTGACCACGTTGGGAAGGATAGTATATAGTCGTCTGGCAGTGTTTACAAACTCAATCATTTTAAGTCTTCCAGAAGAGGAGGGCAAGCATGGACATTTCGCTATGTGCAGTGGGTTCTCCGGCTGACAGCCGGCGTGAGAGAGGACCACAGGCTTCGGCACACAGCACTTGGCACCCCTCTTCTGCCTCTCTCCTCCAGTTCCCTCTCCTCTCTACCCATCCTCTATCCTTCCCTCCCTCTCTCCCTTCCTTCCCTCTTTCCCCTTCTGCACTTTCCTCTCCTCCTTCTGTTCCTTTAAATTTTTAATAGCAGAATTTTCAAATATGAAGAAATAAGAGACCAGAGAACAATGAACTCTCCTGTACCCAGGAGAGCACCTATTCCTACTACCTAGATCTCCTTAAAACTGCATCTCATACGTTTTGCACATTGAAACAATAAGTTTCCTTTCCTATCTTGTCCTGAGCAAAGTGTCTTTATCATGACTAAATACACAACTACAACTCTTCAGTATCACTCCTCATGGTTAGTTTTATACATCAACTTGAGACCCATTGGGTGTGCAGATGGGCAACTTACCATGATCTGGGTGGTGCCTCTGGGGTGGCTTTAGATAACATTAACATCTATACTGATAGAAAAGTGAATTTCCTCCCGAATTTGGCTAGCCTCATCTAATCAGCCGAAAATTTGAATCAAAGAAGAAGTCTAACACTTGGACTCTCCTCTGAGCTCCTTACAGCTGCCAGCATTCTGGTGAGGACTCCGGCTTCCTCCCTGCCCCTGCCCTGCTCTGCGGCATCCGCTTTGGGTCTCAAGTTTCCCGGCCACGGAAACTGTGACTCAGACTTTGTGCTTCTGGGTCTCTGTTTTGGTGTGGAGCCATACCACACCATCGTCTCTCGTGCCAACATAGAGCTCAGGTCTCGTCATCTGCCTGTCTTTGCAGTCAGCGGGCCAATGCCTTATAACCAGTTTCTCCCCCTAACGGTTCACGACTCATTTGTTCTGTATCTCTGGGAAGAAAGAATCTCCTGAAAAGAAGACTATGTCTGCTAGCATCTTCTTCCTCGTTTTCATCTAAGGAACTATGCTGATTGCCTTATTTGCAACCGCAGCCTACTCTCAACTCCAACCTGCCCTGCTAATGCAACATTGCCCCACATTGTTCAGAGAAACAATCCCATGGGCGCTGTGCTAGATTCCACCGGAAGTCATTTTCTTGGTACAGCACATGGGCAGCAGCAGAGGTCGGCCTGCCATATTCCCTGCCCCAGGTACTCACCCAGTGCTGTTGAGGTAGCTCTGTCCCACACTGCAGTCCTTTGACAGAGAAGAAGGGTTGAACCAAAATGCAGGCAGGCACTGGCCATTGCTGTGCCGCTCATAGCCATAGTCACTGTAGGGAAAGAAGGAGCCAAGATGGCAGGCGACAAAGTTACACAGCAAGATTCACGTCAGGCCAAGCAGCTTCTGCTCCAATCATCAACCTCCCTTCTGGAATCAGTAACTTTTCAAGAAGGGAGCTTTGCTCGCAGACCCCCAGTTATCCCTGAGAGTCTCCTACAGAAGAAGGCCATCTAAACCCCTTTAATCTGTGAAGAGATTATTTCCGTGAGTGTCGATTGCAATTGGAAAGCAGCCAGTGGCAGAAGCTCAACCCTTGGGGAACGCTCCACAGCACAGCTTACCACACCTCGTGTGGGGCAGTCCTTATCACTAACGATGTCTTTGGGGTGCTCTTCCAAGACATCTGGATCTACCCTGAAGAGCGGAGCCAGGTCCCCCATGCATTTACCATCTGCTGCTAAGCCACAACTTAAGAAGGAAACGTCCTTCAGGAGCGTTGTGAGCATTCTCTCAAGAAGACATCGTTTTCCTCGGCAGTTGGGGCTACCACGTGGGTCTAAGCGCTTCTAATCCTCTACGCTTTGGAAAGAGTCCTGACTCCCCTCTCGCTCCCTCCCATTTAGGCCTCCAGGGCTGCTGAGTGGCCTGAGATTCTTGGCTTCCGCAATGGACCTGGGCCCAGGGAAGGACAAGGAGCTGCGCCTCCACCGACACCAACAAATCCAGGCAGCAGACAGGGGTGTGAACTGGCTGATCCGCAATGGGGCGGAGCGGCTGGCGGGGAGGCCGGGGGAGGAGCAGGCGCAGCTTGGAAATGTCAGCAGGCAACTGCAACTTGGGGAATTCTGCGGATTCCAGCTGGCTTTGGTGCTGTTCCAATGCCACATGAGCAGAAAGACACGTCACTGGCTGGGGGACACCCTTCAGGGAATCGCTTCACACATGCTGGAGAGTACCAGGCAAGGCCACCCAGGGCTGTCCAAGGAACCAGGAAACCCAGGGACATTCAGTGGCAACAGCTGTCCCTGTTCTGTGGTCAGGCAGATCACCAGGACTCCAGCTCCCGGTAGGAACCCAACAAAGGCATCAGAAACCACACAAAGATGCCGTTTGATCGGAAAACCTTACGGTGGTCTTGCATATCAGTCTTTACCTACTTTTCAAAACACGGTA
Organism: Myocastor coypus; assembly: GCA_004027025.1. NCBI lineage: Eukaryota > Metazoa > Chordata > Mammalia > Rodentia > Myocastoridae > Myocastor > Myocastor coypus. The sequence continues at coordinate 64,294 of PVJA010007244.1, read as the reverse complement.
AAGCCAGTGAACATGTGATTTCCAGGATATCAAAGGATCTCTAGGATTAGACCCAGAAGAAAGGCTAGAGGGATGGAGAGTCCGAAGCGTACTGGCTTTCCTCCATCTCTATTCCTTTCACTCTGGACTAGCTTAAGATGGGAAAGGCAAGACAAGAGCAACCCTGCCATCTGGCCTCCTAGGTGACCCTGTGAGGAAGCTCACCCAGGACGCGCATCTCACCTCACTTTGTTCCTTTAGTTTCCACCAGAGAACAGCAAAAGAACAGCTGTTTCCTAAGCCCAAAGCTAAAGCACAAGCATAAGATGCCACATTCCTTCGCAGACCCTCAAGGAAAGGGAAGGAGGGAAAGCAATCAGAAAGGGGAGTGATGAGCAAGGGAAACCCGCTTGCTAGCTGTTCTCACAAATGGATTTCAGCATCAGGTGGAAGGGGAGGACCGAGATCAAATCTTTTTGTCATTGTAATTGAGTAATAGTGCACTGACTGAAACAGAGGCCCCTGAAGACCACCCAAGGCCAACTGCGGGCAGATACAGGATGGGCTTTTAGCAGGACTCAGCCACCCATGAAAGATGAAACCCTGTGGGTTCCAGGTCTGCTGGCTCCCTGTGTTGCTGGGTGACACCAGTGCTGTTGACTCAGAGAACATCTCCAGGAGCCACTTATGTATGCTAAGAAAGGCTTTCTCTAAAGCGTGAAATGGGCATGCAGAGAGCCTCAAAGATTTATATTCTGATGATCAGAAATGTGAAGGCTACACAGCTGTGAGGGCTACATAGCTAGAAATAATAAACCATTAAAGATGGCCAGTTTCCTGCCAATTGAAAGTTTCAATTGTTTAAAGTTTACATACATATGTATTTATTGTTTTCTCTAAGCCAAAAATCTGAAGACATAAAAAGACAAAGTAACAGAAAAAGTGATGGAAATGATTAAAAAAGGAATTATACTTCATCACCAATAACTTATCAGCTCCCTGGAACGCTGCACGCTGACCACGGATAATGCTACAGCATCCTCTCCACACTTTAGATTTCGGACTAGCAAGTGTCCTGGGGCTTAGCCTCAGCCGTTTGCTGTCTCAGTACTTTCTTAGTTTAAACTCATTTCCTTCCCCTAAATTCGTGAGTGAAAGAACACAATGTCCCCCAAGCTGTCCTGCCACTGGGTCCATAAATGTTCCCCACCCTCTTATAGATGCACGCAGCTGACTACTGCCTGAAAATCTTTAGGGACAGAAAACCTGCTGCCTTTGTAGGCCACTGTTCTCTTCAAGGACTTCAGGTTCTAGAAAGGTTTTCCGTAGATCACAAGGCTGTCTGAGTCCTTCAAAGTCAACACCCTGTTTCCAGTGTTGCTGTCTGAAGCGGACTGGATGCGCCCAGGTTCTGTCTTTATTTCTTGAAAGGAACTCCTCCTAGCTGTGCCTCATACACACGCACACAGCCCGTTCGATATGGACTTGAGGCGTCCTCTTAGTCCCATATACCAAATCTACGCTCTGCTCGAGGAGCTCTGGGGCTGGACACAAAGAACTCTGCTGTGGAAAACCGCGCAAGCTCACCAGTCAAAATCCGCCTCCGTGCAGACGCAGGGTTCCGACTCCATGGCGCCTGCGTACTTCCCCTGCATGCACTTCCGCTCTGATTTCCGCTTCTTGTACTTCCTTCTGGCTCCCATGATGCACGCCTCCCCCTGCAGGGACACAGTGTTGGAGCCCACGGGCTTCTAGGCTGGAACTTCCTTGCTCCAGTCAGGACAGTTGAGGAGGATATCCCCACTGCCCTGGGGACTCGGGTAGCTCTCTTTGTCTTAAGAGTTTCCTTCTATGTTTATTACAGAATGGGGCCATAAAGGCAATGCCAACAAGCTGGGAGGACTCACCTGGCAGCCTCCTAACCTCCCAATGAATTCAGCCCGCTTCCATTTGGGAAGCAAGAGGCCCAGGGGCATGAAAGCTGCCCAGACCAGTGAGACAGCCTCGTGGCAAGCGCATGGCCAGCCGGCTGACAGCAATTAAGTTAAATTCTTCTTTAACAAAAAATTGATTTGCTTGGGCATTTAGGAGCATTTGAAGCAAGTGTACTGTGAGGAATAGAAAGATCCATTTCATCCTGAGTTTTCATGCCTCTGCCCACGCAACTTGATGGCACCTGTTTTACCTGCACTTATGCACCAGACAGGCAAGAGCACTAAATTCACTGTTTTCCCTTGAAATAAATAAAACCTTGGATACTACAATGCTTTTGCATCCCAAAGGGGAAAGAACAATGCTATAAGTAAGTGACAGCTTTACTGCGGAGCCCTGGAAGAGAGCGGGGCTTGCTAGCTACTGCGGCAGCTGCTCTCAACCACACAGGTCATGCAGCATTCCTGAAAGCCCACCTTGAGATTTTCTGCAATGGGTTCTATACTGTCTTTTTTTGGGAAACTCATTTTGCCTGGCTGCATCAAGGATCTCTGTGCAAGGAGCTGAGTTTGTATTTGGACAAGCGATGCTTCACTGCCTGAAGCTGGTGATGGCTTGGCAGCGAGAACTTCTATGCTATCCTTGGAGAGACCTGAAGAATGACTTCTGCCATGGGAAATCAAAGGAGGAAGGCTTTCTGCAGTTTGATATGAGCTGAATAGCTGAGTGGCCCACAGGAACATTCCGTGTTAATGCTGCTGCGTGCTTGTACCATGAGTACTGCGGAGCAGGCAGGCAGCACTGAACATTCCTGAAGAATCGGGGCAGTGCAGAGTGAAGTCTTCCCTAGCATCCTCCATCAGCAATGCCTTAGTGTTATTTTTTTCTCTTACCTCTGTTTGCATCACTAGAGGAAACTGAACTCTTGTCTTTGCACTGACCTACCGCGCAGTCACGTGACACAAACCAGGAGGTTAGGTTGGGCTCTCAGAGCCTGGTTAGTATTTCATGTCACACTGTAAGCCTAAGCCAAAGTATCTGTACAGTAGGTCTCATTGACCTAGTGTCACAAAACAGAAGTGTGACAGAAAAGTTGGGGCTCTCTGGCACCATGGACTAATGCCACCCACACAAGAAAGAACAAACTGGACATCTCTGTCCTACATGACCCCAGTCTCTAACCCGCACAGAGAAGCTTTCCTCTACTGCCTCCCCCCCCACGCCCCCGGGCTCAGCATCAGCTGTCTTTTCCCTACCTGGTTGTACAAGTGCCATGGTGTGTAGTCCTCTTCCGCACACCGTCTGTCGAAAATGGACTTGTAGTCTACTTTGACCAGCTGCCATTCAGACCGGTGACTGAAATGTCCAAACACTCTATAGGGAACACCATGATTAAAAAAAAATAATCATAATAGTGAGAGAAGCAACTGTAGTTACCACCACTTGCATTTACTGAGTGCTTAATAAGAGCATAAGGCACATAATCATACGAACTGAATCTTTTAAGCCTCAAAACACACTGATGAGGGGATGCTATCACCAGCTGTGCTGTACAGATGAATATGCTGAGCCGTAGACTGTTTAATCAATGTGGAAACCCTGAAATCAAGGGGCTCACAACTTGTATGTGGGTCAACACTCTACTCATATCTATTTTACTAAAATAATGCTTAAAAAAATGACAACACAGAGCCGGGCGTGGTGGCGCACGCCTGTAATCCCAGCACTTGGGAGGGTGAGGCAGGAGGATCAGTGCGAGTTCAAGACCAGCCTGGGCTACCAAAGTGAGCTCAAGGAGAGCCTGAACTGCATAGAGAGACCCTGCCTCAAAAAGACAAAAAAAAAAAAAAAAGAAAAAAGACAACACAATCAGAGATACTGTATCCTGGCTGGGTCAAGATTACATTTCTGACTTGTTTTGCTAACTGTGTACCATAGTTTCCACTGCATTTTACCTTCCTGCATGCCTTCAGAGTAGGGAACAGAAGCCCCACCATTCTGCTGTCCTACCCATTTACACCCTTCACTCAAACTCAGGTACTTGATGTGGTCTTTCAATCAGCCAGAGGAGTGAGAAGGCCCCCAAAGAGACTTAGACCGGCATTGTTGTCTGTATTGTACAGATATAAAAACTGAGTGAAGGTAAATTATGAGACACACGGTAAAGGCATGGGTCTTGCACAAAGAAGTTTTTTTTCTACATGTTGTTGGTTGTCATCGTGATGTGAAAAGTGGAGAAAGGAATTTTAAAATGCACGAGTTGTTCACTTTGACTTTAATTTTCTTTCTTTCTTTCTTTCTTTCTTTCTTTCTTTCTTTCTTTCTTTCTGTGGATTTGTTTTGTTTAATTTTATTTATTTTTTTTTCTTGTTTCAGAACTTTTGTTTGTTTATTTATTTATTTTTATGGCCGGCTTAGCCTGCCCTGAGGTGGTGCCAGGGATCGAACCGCGGTCCCTGCAGCCGCCTAAGCTTTCCTAAGCAGGCGCTTTAGACCACTGAGCCATTCTTCCAGGACCCTGACTTTGCAATTTTCCTCGGTAACTTTATCCAGTACTTTGCAACCTTCTAATTCTTTTTATCATGGCTAAATTTTTAGGAGAGGAAAATATCATAGTATTATACCTCGAATTCAAAGTATGCTTTGGAAATCATAGGCAGCTGGGTCATTAATCAAATCTTCCAAGAATTAATTATCATCACTTTTTAGTCAAGAATGAGTGGAAAATGCAATTTCACAAGAACAGACACTTCTCACAATTTTTCTACTATTCTTCATAATTGAGTTAGGTGAGGAGCCAGACAAGTAAAGTCCCTTGTGGGATTTTAATCAAATGCTGAGCTCTTGGTGAAAGAGAATTCACTCTTCCATACCTGACATTCTTGTCATAGGCAGCTAGCTTATTAAAATTTTTAATGTACAGCCATAATTTTTACTGAAACAATTCCTTCTAATTTCTCTACAGTCATTCAGTAGAGAAAAATGAGCTTCAACTTTCTGCTATCTCCCCTCCCAAGCTTGGTCTCAAAGAGGTTTCTTCCATGTTTGCGGGTATCTGGCCAGGTAGGAGGGACTGACTTTGTGAACAACTTCACACCTAGCAGCAACAAATCAGATAGGCTGTCTCTAAAATGTTGTCTGATGTTTGCATGCAAACTGGGACATGTCATAGTGTTCCACTTACGTCATGATGAGAGTCTCTTCTCCGGGCTCACCCAGGACCCCATCCACAAAAAGGGGAGTAGAGGTGAAACTATATTTGCTCCAAGACTTCCCTTCATCAAAACTCAGCCTAAAGATAAAACAAAATGTCAGCGGATCTCACAAGAAAGCTTTGCCCAGCCTTTAGTAAGAAAAACGTGCAAACAACCAAGGGGCAACAACATTAGCAGTGACGCCCAGCAGTCTGGGTTGCAAGTTGGAATACAGCCTAGGCAACTCAGCCACTTAGCAAGCTCTTGTCTATGAATGTATGAATTAATTAATTAATTAATTAATGAGACTGCTCAGGTTGCTTAGTATGGTTGAAACCCCATACATTAGAAAAAAAGGACTCAGGACATTTTCCAAGTGAGATTTTATATTGATAAGTTCTTGATTATATCGAAAGGTAAGCATAGAGTTAGCCACACTGTCAGGACACAAGCCTGCTGATCTACTAGGAAAAGGAGAGAGGGAATAGTGTTATGTCCCTGAAGAGCATTTTTTCACTCGAGTATTTTATCACTTCGTGGACATTCAAGTGGTCCACTCCAAATCCTTGCTGCCATCTTCCATCAGTCTGTTACTATGATCTTAGAAAGGGATGGCCCTTCAGGAGTAGTGGATAACGAGCCTATCTCTGTGTGGCCAGTTTCTCAGTGTATCCTTTTCACATGAATACAAATTATGTCTGACCTCTCTGAGCTATAATGAATCTGATTGGATAAGAGCAGAATGGGTAACAATGGAGGGATGGGCCCTTGCGAGAAAGATTAGAGAAGCATGAATGCATGTGTTCTCTCTAAAACTCATTTGCTGAGAGTCTAGTCATTGGTGTGGTGCTACCAGGAACAGGGAGAGTGTCTCTTAAATGTGGCCTCAAAGGACCATGTGGTCCATTCCATGTGGAGAACCAACGGGGCAGCTCTGCAAAGCAGAGCACGGGGTCTTCACGAGGCATGAGTGTGCCAGAGCCTGGAGCCTGGATTTCCTGCTTTCAGAATGGTGAGAAATAAAGTTCTGTTTATATCTGTGAGGTATCGAGCTTATGGCACTTTCTTAGAGCAGACAAAGTAGATGAAGGTGGGCACAGGGGAGCTTTTCTGCTGTTCCTTCTCTGGGAATCCATTTCCCCAGGCTAAGAGTCTGCATCTCACCTGCAGCTTTGCCTATGGTTAACAACATAATTGCAAGTGGAGGGTGGACTAGGCTTTGACCTTGACCCGACTCACATGTGGAGAGGGTAGTGTTCAAAGCCAGATGAAGTAGCACATTGGAAAACCCTGTAAAAATTAGGCCTTGCATAGCTACCAGTGGAAGACAGGTGGAACTGGTGAATCTCACCTCAAAAAAGGAAGTGACACAAACTAGGCAGTGAGATGAGATAAGAGCAGGCCATGTGCTGGGCGTGCATGTCTCTGTGCCGGAAGCACACTAAGGTTCTGGAGATCCTGTTTTGGGGCAGGTGACTACAAAGAGAGAAATTTCTCACAAAGTACGGCTGGTAGTGAGCACTGCTCTACCCATGAGAACAAGGTTGGGAAGGGCATGGTCACCTTAGGAAATAACAGTGCACTTTCTCTCTTCGGGGTAGAAATCCTCCCTCCTTGTTTTCGTGTCTGCCCTTTTCCAAATGTGCAGGTGACCACCCTATTTCACCAGAGCAAAGGTATGAATCATGTTCGAGCACCGCTTGCTACTCTACTGCAAACACAGTCGTAGCCTGAGAGCCTGACTCCCTGGACTGCCTGCACAGGGTGGAACAGCAGGAGGAGTCTCCTGGCAGCAGGGGCCCTCACCACAGATGCCGAATCGGGAGCGCTGTGTGCTTCATAGCAACCAGGACTCCGCCTTGGTCGAGGTACAGAATGCTGTGCTCCTCTTCAAAGATCTGGACGAAGGAAAGCAGCAGACCTGAGCATACGCAGTCCTCACGCAGCACAGGAGCAGAATCAGGGTGTGCAGGGGAACAAAGACTCTAGCCATGATAGAACTCCGTTTTCCTAAAATTTTGGCAAAATTCAGGTATCTACTAATGCTTCCCTGTGGGAGTTGCATGTACCGTTTGTGCTAGGTAGAACAATTGTAGGTATGAACCAAGTACCTTTAAAACGCATCATAGGAATTCATACTTATATTCTTTTACTTTTATAATAATATTTTCTAGTGATTCCTATCCCAATGAACTCAGATCCCTGAGTATTGCATATTATGCATCTCTAGATGGGAAGGAGCTGTGATAGTTTGGTCCTAGATTTCCATCTTAGTAGATGAGAAAACTAAGCTTTAGAGAGTTGCGACTTTCTTGGGGTGTGTGAGTAGTCATCTCTGGGTGGGGCTCCCTTCACTCCAGCGTGTCATTCCGAGTCCTCCGAACCTCCAAGAGTCTTCAACAATGTGTCCTGGTTCAGTGATCAGGTGAACCCTTAGTTACTCTGATCCACATCATATCGTCATTTGGGGCACACGGATCACTGGGTCTTTCTTGCACTGCAGGGAAACCAAGCTGACCTGAAGGTGAAAACATGCTGAGTGGAATCTCCAGCCCCTGTCTGGGCAGGGCACGCGTGGCTTTCTCCCACACGTTGCTAGGAGAGCTTTGCCTGAATCTGTAACTTAGAAAGAGTCTTCATGTTGCTTACTCCATACAGAACCAGTGCACCCAAGAACTACAAAACTAAAGATTTTTCCCCTTAGGTGGGCATTAGAAGTAAATGAGGTCCTGAGTATTCTGCAGAGGGTACCTCCTTAGAATAGAGCATCTTGCTCATTTGCAAGATCAATTACTCTGAGATTTCTTAAGAAACTTCCTTCCCTGCTTTGCTTTGCTTAAAATACAAGAATTCTCCTGAGGCTTTACAAAGGCCTTGCAGGTAAGAAATGGCATCTGGATCATCACGTAGCTATTTGTCTCCAAAATTTAAAGCACAGCGCTTTCATTGCTAAGTGTGATTACCCATGCATTAGATTTCAATTTACAATATTAGTTATCACATGATAATTAAATGTCAGTGGGTTATTAAAATGTATTTATTGAAGTGTAACAGCCATACGTTAGGCTCATGTCTTGTTATGCTTGCTAAGCCCCATTAAATGCTTGTTTTATAAACCGTGGCTATCTAATTTCACTCAGAAGAAAGGCAACAGGCATGTAAGCTGAACACATTAGTTTCAAGTGATCCTACTTCTGCTCCGCCTAGCACATGCATCCTGATGGTTACCGCGCTGCTTTTTTTCCACATAAAACCTAGACATCTCTGAATACCCCTGGGTGATGGGTTTTTCTATACCGTTGCATTTCTGTGTATCCTGATTTTAAAGCAAAGGGGAATATTTGGAGGCCACTTGGCACTAGGATGTAGTCTACCATTTCGGGTTCCTATTCCTAGCTGGTAAACCTAGAGGGATTCTGGCTTTCTTTTATGGGAAAGTTCCAGCAGACTTATATCACTTTGCTATCCCCTATAAAAAGATCTTACGCTCAGGTTCTCAGAAAGACATGTCATTTTTAAATGACAAAAAAGGAAAATATTAAGCTCAAAGATTTCATAAAGATGGAAAAAATAAGTGGATTAATAGGCTGTGATGTTTATGCATAATGCTGAACTAAACTAGACAAATTTTATGGCATTGAAACTTGACCGGCACAACCCAGGGCATCTTCCTACCTGCTTCCAGGTGTTCCCTGCGTCTGAGGAGACAAACATGCTGATGTCGCTGTCCGACAGTTCAGAGCCTATATTACCTAGAAAGAGCATATCACCATTAGCAGGCAAAAAAAAAAAGAAAGTGGCACAAGCTTCCAATGGACAAAACCAGCCCTGCGCATCGCTCAAGGACAAACATTCTGTCTACGCAGGGATTTTTCAGCATACCTGCTTCCGGTTCAGTGGTGCACATGCCTTTCTGAAATAGTTTACCTACTCCTCAAATTCTCCCCATGACTCTAGCTTCTTAAAAGAAACGCTATTTCTCATAGCAAGCAGAGCAGCCAAGCTTCTTACCTGAAGCAACGATGACGCTCGGAGCTGTGTCCCGGCTGGCAATGACGCATGATGTGTAGGGATTCTCCGAGACCTTGAGGTGAAGGTGCAGGGAGCAGTAAGGCTGCGAGGGAGAGATACCAGCGTCACAGGAGCCTATTTCAAAAGTCACATCAGAGCACCTGATCGTCCAGCGCACTGCCGCATCCACCCCTCCTCCGAACGCCACCTCTATCCAATGCTGCCTCTAGAAGTCCTCTCTGTGTAGTCTTCCCTGTCTCACTTATGACAAACATCTAGCTTGTGATAGGAGTAGATAGCTTTGAAGTTGGTCAGATGTGAGAACCTTCAGTTTAGGTCTAATTTACTGACTTAATTCCCTTTGCTTAGTTGACAAATATTTTGATATCTGTAAAACACCAAGGGAAGCTTCTGAAGAGCTACAGATGCTAAACTTCTTTGGCGTCTGACTTGACAGCATTTGCAGTTAGAGGGATGTTAAATTTTTCCATCCGTTATCATAAAACAGTATCGTTTTGTAGCCCCTGGAAAGGCAGACAAAATGTGAGGAGGCTGTGGAAGGTACAGAGCTGAGATCCGCCTGTGATCCCAGGAGAAAAGGGTGCCTGAGGCAGAGGCATGCTGGCCAGGGCCATGGGCGAGACGCCGTAGCTGCACAGGAGAAAGGAGATTTCTGACATGGACGTATCAATAGCAAAGGAAAAGAAGTCAAAGAATGGGGTATCATGGCGTGTAGCTGGGTAAAACAAGAGGAAGAGACCTGAAGCCAGGACGCAAGTCTCTGACCCTGTCTCCCCACACAGCCCTGGAGATCCTGGGCTAAGGGTCGAGGAAACTATGAGGCAAGGAACTGCCCTGCCACTTCCAAGATACAGACACAGTGTTTCTACCTGGATTTTATCAGAGTCAGCTTTAATCGATATCAAAGTCATATATGTGCACAAAATGCAATAATAATAAAGATAAATAAATTTGAAGGTGTTTGCTTACTTGTGCCTGAAAAGCTTGACCAGATTCTCTGTTTAAGGTATCAACAGTTTTCCAAAGAAGATAAAATACCTTATCTGAATTAATTTTAAAATAGACCTCGTACCGATTTGTCAAAAAATGCTGCGTTGTGCTTGAACACACATTTCTTTCTGCGTCCCCGGAAGATTGCTTTCTAATCTTATCAACTTGAGTTTCTGGCTTTACAGATGTGTCCCTATTATTACTTTTATTCTGCTCTGTAAGCCTCAGCCAGGAGGCACCCAGCTACAGAGATACCATGATAAAATTTATATCGGATACAGTAACTGACAAACTAAAACTGAGACTCGGTCATAAAAATAGCCAAAACACTGGCAAAAATAAAGCAGCAGCTCACTAGAGGGTGTCTTCTTCATGGCTGGTGCAGAAGTGAAAATGCTCAGGGAGCAACAAAGTATTAGTTCTCAGTGAAAATTTTATATAAAGTATTGAAAGCTTGTTTTCACTCTAAAGTGTTCCTTAAGCATACAGTTGACAGGCCCTCTGCAAAGAAATGCCACAGTTTAGCACTTAGGTTCCTTTTGTCCTAGAGGACGGGCAGCCCAGGTACTGTGAGCTGCACAGATCCTGAGGCACCGTTACCCAGCACCTGCGGAGAGCGAGTCAGGCCAATGGACAAGCGTCACAGAGTTTCTCCCTGCAAGTTTTCCTGACAACTGCAGTGGGTGAGGGTTTATCCATCTCTGACTCCACGTAGCGTAATTTACCACACATCGTCCTGCATTGTCTTTTCTGATACAGGACACTTTTACCTTCCTAAGGCACCCAGTCTACAGAGGAGGAGAACATATCAAGCATAACTTGGCATAGTCTGTGATATCTTGCTGAGGATCTAAGAAAGATCATCAATAAAAGCTTGCGACGCCGAGATATGCCTCGGTGTTGGAGCGTGGAACACTTCAGCACTGTGCTCACAAAAGCACCCTGGAGGCAACTAAAGCTCCTGCAGTCCAAGGATTGTCATGACCAGCTCCATGATATTCCAAAAAGTATAGATTATTCATGGACAAAGGGGGTCAGTACCCAGGAGGGCTGGACATTCCTGCATAGCCGGAGAGGCCTCAGCTCGGACTCTGGTGTGGAAGCTTGCCACAGCTGGGGGACAGCACACCTCAGTTGACAACTAAGCAAGGGAGGCGCTTTGGGCATGGGCAGCTGGTTATCACCAAGGACCGGAGGCATTTCTGTTGGGCAACTCAGCACTGCTCTGTTGCTATGGCATCCAGAAGGCCAGTGTGCGCTAATTTGAGAGAAAAAGTCACCAGTTCACATAGCAGCGGCAGCACAACAGTACCAGAAGCAGTCTCTCTGCTACACTTCTTCTGCACTCGCACATTCGTAGTGCAAGATTGCCCCCAGCTGGTACCCAGAAATAGCCTGTGGCTTCTTTCGTTATTATTTTCATTTTTGTGAATGCATTTGCAAAGTCTGTCCAAAGGCTTCAATAAAAACAACGTGAACTGACTCATCTTCCCCTCTGAATTAATTAAAGTTTTGTACCGCGTTTAGATATCTGTCCAGTGAAATCACTATGGCGACCACCAAGCCACTCTGAGTTCTCACAGGACGCCATCCTCGCTGCGGGACGCGGACACATTCTGCAGGATGGCACTCTGCAGCTCTCTCCCCCTCTTTGTTCTCTCCTCACTGTCCTGCTTTCTCTGCTCTGATTAGCAGATGACCACAGAGCGCCCACCACAGCCTAGAGGACGTAGATACTGCGCTGTACTGCAGAGCTGTCTCCAGCTCAATGGTGTCATGGCAAAGCCGGCTCCAAGCAAGGCCCGTTCTGTATTTCACTTTCATTTCTGCATTAGGAGAGGGATGTGCACACGAACCAGCATGGCCTAACTGCCAGTCATGGTGCATGAGGGTAGAGGGACCAGGATTTGTATTTTTTTCCATGTGAGAAGTGGAACTCAGGACCTTGTGCTTTCTTGTGCCACAGAGCTGTAACTCCGGCCCAGAGTTGTACTTGGAAGCTGCCCTTGGCGGACTTGCACATTGCCACGGGAAACAACATATCATCAGTTAGTACACGGCAGGACTCACAGATAATTAGTCTGTAGTCTTATCAGAATCAGGTATAGTATTTCAGAGTCTGAAGCAAATTAAGGCCTCAGAAAAAATGCACAAATGCCCACGTTCCCTTCGATATCAGGGAGATCTCCTGCTCCCGCTCTGACAGAGGTATCAATGGCCTCTGGATGCTATCTTCATGGTACTTTTACTCCAGGGCTATTAAATTAAAAGGTGCACTCAAGGACAGATCAGAATCTTAAACACAGTAAAGGAGCAGGTAAGTTCCCAAGCAGAACCCCCAATGTCTTCCTTGCCCCAAATACCTATACTTCTGTACAGTTTCTGTCTCTGAACTAGAGCTAGGAATTCCCTAACTGTTCAGTGCAATCAGTGGCAGAGAACAGTGAAACCCTCACAGTACATGGCAGAATGTGGGGTTTTCAGACCCACAGCCGTGTGGTGGAGGACACAGGCACACAGCGCAGAGGAGGTAGAAACCCGTCATGAATCTCCTGGGCCAGCTACCTGCTCGGCTGCTGTAGAAAAGAATGCCAAACCAATCCACAAAGAAGTCTGCATCTCTCTCTATCACATACTGGGCCTTCCCCAGGGGCCCATCGGTTTGTCACGGCCTCTACTCCACCACATCTTCCCTCTTGGGAGCCCAGTGTGTAGGCACTGGGGGCAGGGAGACCATGCCCTGTAATACCCTACCTAATTGCACAATGCAGTCTTCAGAGGAAAGAAATCTCAGCTGGGCCCTGCAGGCAATCAGTCAGAAAGACCCAGAAATACAGCCCCAAATGACCTGGGACGTCTTATTTCTATAGAATACATTTTACAGGAGCATTCCATTTGGGGCCGTAATTCCACACTTGTTCCACATCTGTAATGGCCCTGCTGGAAAATCTCTTTTCTAATCACTCGCCTGTGCTTGTGGTGACGCTGTCACTTTCCAAGTACTCAAACCTAAAATCACTTTTTATCTTCTCTCTGCCACCAGCCTCCAGAGCCTAGAGAAGACTTCTTCCCCCCACCCCCCACTCTGGGTTTCCTGTAGCTCCAAGGTTTTCTTTCCTATTTAGTGCCTTTGGAAGACGTTATAACATGATTGTCGCTGCTCCTCACACTTCTTTTGTCATTGTTATCACTGTTTTGTTTTGCAAAGCTTGAATTAAAAACTGCCTTAAGCATTAGGATTAAGGAGACGGAGGATCTGAGGGCCTTTGGGCTCCACACGCATCTCCTGCACAGTAATTCGTCTCTCCTGAATCTTTATAGAGCTGGATGACTTTCCTAATGTTAGAGCAACTGTACTAACCAGTGTCAGAAGGTAGATGTTCTGACCAACACTCCAGTGTGGCTGTCGGAGGGAAGGAATAGCTTTAATTAAGGTCCAAATAGGGAGCGCAAAGAACACCTTTGAATTACGTGTGTGCTCCAAGCACCCACTTGGAATGCAATACACGGGCTCCGGATTAGCCATGTGGCAGGTATGACTCTCAGGGCTCAGCTTTGGCGTGGTCACCAAGATAGCCGCCATTGTTCTTTGCATGGAACTCCTAGTGCACAAGGGATGAGGAATAAGAGAGTTCATGAATACCCAAGCTGATTTCAGCTAGCAAGACAGGTTGTGGGTAGAAAGGGTTGGACCAAACGTAACTACTGAATGCTAAGGAAACCTGAGCAATCAGGATGAATGCCAAGGAAGATACTGGCTGGTTAAAGGGCATTGTTGGAAGAAATAACAGACAGCTCAAAGAGGCTAAGACCTAAGTAAACACAGCAGAGGAAGAGCTTCCAGCCTCTGAGGTATGAGGAAGCACCCTGAAGTCAAGCTTAAGTATAAGAAGGGAAGAGCAGGAATACAGAGTGCAAGAGGACTTAGGCAGGGTCAGACGGAGGTCATCGTAAAGTCCCAGCTTTCTTCATCCCGATCTAGAAGACCATTAGAAAGCCAAAATAAAGGAGTGATATAACCTAGTTCATCAAATACTGTCAAGTTAATATGACTCCTAAAGTTTAAGACAGAAATCCAGTATACAATAAGGAAGGCTGCCTAGGGGTAGGCGTGTGAGTTCTGAGCGCAAAGCCCCACCCCCAGAGATGCTCCAGCTTGATGTGGTCCTGGCTGGATGAGTAGGTACGCGTGTCAACACTCATTGGACTGTACCCTTAAGTGGATGCCTCATATACATAGATGTTTTTGCTCACTGAAGTTGATTTATTAAAATAAAAAAGAAGCATCATTGATTGTTGTTTGGAAAATAGGTTGCAAGGCAGAAAGAGGAGAATAATTGGGAGCTTATCACTGTGAGTCACCTAACAAATGACTATAGCCTGTGCTAGGATTGCCCCAGTGGAGACAGACAAGGAAGCTGGTGAGGCCTTTGTATTTCAAAGGCACAGAAGTCTGATTTGTGACTTTGGGCTCTGGGTGAAGAAGGGAAGACCCCGCAAAGTACTGTGTTCCAAAGTCTCTTCTAATGATCCGTTTGTAATGCCAAGGAACCCAGGCAAGCCAGCACAGATGACGTGGTTAATTCTCTTGCATTAAGGCATTCGCCTCCAAAGTGCACGGAGGTGGGAAATGGCATACCCCATGCATCTCTGGCTAAATATCACAGTGCTTTCCCGCAGAATAGCTTTGCTGGAAGGGTGGTCCTGTTCCTCACAAATGCCAACTACAGCTATTCAATAAGCAGCTCTGACATTGCTGAACCTGCCATCAGGTTTGTAACAGGCTGCTTGGCTCCCTGTAAGTGGCCAGTAGTAAGGGGGGAAGCTGAGTGGGAGGCTGAATTTTAGATTTGTTTCCTTAATCCACTGTGACAACCGCGTTGTCCTCAGCAACAACAAGGTCAAGCTGTGGCTGCTGGCTTCTTCTCCAGTAGGAAGGAGTGACACACCTTGAGCCCTGCAAGAGGAACTTGCAAAGTGACTATGCACTGTTTGTGGGATGGAAAGAAGCAAGTAGCATGGGTCCAACATCAGAGACAGGAGTCCTCAGACAGACAGACAGACAGGTTGCCTGTGCACACACACACACACACACACACACACACACACACACACACACACACACTCACCAAGCCCTTTTTACTAAAACCAAGTGGACTTCTCTGCATGGCTACATAGTGCTTTCAACTTTTTCTTGACTTAAAGGCAACTTCACTCTCTTATGGAAATTAACAGCACTCGTCTAACAGTGCTTTGTTTTGCGAATGCGCCCCCCCCCCCAGTATCCATTGGACGCCTAGTGAGGAGTTACTAAGAGGGCTGAGAAGCTACTCCACAGGCTTGCACCTCTTGCTCCAGCTTCATGCAGAACACTAAGTTGAGTCCAGTTCTCTGGAAGGAAGATCGGCCTTGATCCTTCTTTTGGATGCCATCATATGATTTAATACATAAATAAATTTTGATCACACTTATTTTCCAACCTAACACAGCTAAATGAAATCCAGACTTCAAGCTCAGGTTCAGCACATTTTTAAGAGGTCCCCAAATAAACAGCTTGTACTTGGTCGACCCTACAAGTCTCTGCCACGGCTCCTTGATTCTGCCATTACAGCGTTAAACTGGCCATGGAAAATACAGGACCGTGGAAGCAGACTGTGGCCTCAGGAGCCCTTATTTAGAAAGACAAGCACTGGGTCATCGTTTTCCCTCAGGCTATCATTTTGGCCAGCCCTATTTTCATAGATTAAGACAAATGGGTAGGATACGTTATAGAGGAAACAAGCCCACATTTAAATCAGTACTTCTACATCCTTTTGGATTCATAAAATTCTCTCCCAGTGGTGACAGAGCATCACTACAGGAATTATGCCTATACGTTATGTCGTTCAGGGCATCAAGTGTGCAGCATACATGTTGATCGTCGGGTCTGCAATAGGCGATGCCCATGGGAAACAATGAGAGCTCGCCTCACACCACACCTGGAGATACTCATCGGAACCTGGAGGTGTCGCTCAGTGGTGCCGTGAGTCCTTAGCCTGCTCTGCACTTGGTCCCCAGCAGCAAAGCAAAGCAGAGCACAGCAGAGAACAGCGAAGTAACACACTTAAGGCACGAAGCATAGAACCTAGAACTGAACACCCGTCTCTGCAACCTTTTTTTTTTTTAATTTGCCAACCATTGCAAACAACAGCCCTGGAATGCCACATCTTCCTTTGTGCCTTTCCCTGCCCACTTTGCTCGTGGACTGAATGAGAGTCCCATGACCACCACATCCTGTTTTTAAGCGCTCACCATGCAGTTCGCCGACCCCATGTGTTTACTCACCAGCAGGCAGTGCACAGGGTCGCCCCTTAGATCCGTATCCGGTGCCTGCAGCAAGCGCCAGTCTCGGCCCTTGTTGTACGTGATGAAAGTCTTCACCTGGTTGTCTATCTTCTTGTTTGCCAAGAACATTCCCTTTATCCCTGCTACCTGGGAAAAATGGACATGGCTGAAAAGTATATCAACATGAGGAGGCATATTTGCGTTTCCTGTAATGGGGGACTGTCCAAATCTTCCAAGAGCACTTGTCTTGGGAGAATCAGCAGGGTGACAGCAAAGTGGGAGCTATGGTTAGAGAGGACTCCCCAGCCTGCCCACTGATACCTTGCAATCGTGCCCCTTGTGTGGAGGCCATAGCAAGGCTGAGAGAAGTTCATTGGTCTTTGTAATGCAGGCTGGCAGCAGTGCTCAGTGACCAAGAGATACACTGGTATTTTAAGATCTGCTAGCTGGCAACCTATACAGAACCAGATCCTACTTTCAACGTATTCCAGCCTTAAACACATTTCCTCATTTAATTTTTGTATCCATCCTCTTGGGTAAAATCATGTATTGCAGCATGTCAGAACTTTATGGTTTCAAATCTTATGCTCTGATCAATGACCTGTTATTGAGCCACGTGGGCACCCATTCTATTGTACTTGTGTTTGCCACCAACTTGTGTGACAATTTTTATTCCAAGTCTATGCATAAGAAAACTCAGGAATGGATAAAACCAGTTCCTTAAGATCTCAGGGAACTGGGCTGCATTCTCCGGTCTGCCCGCCTTCCCAACACAAATGCTTCCCATTAACACCACTCGTTATTTGTCAACACAGAGAGGCTGGGTTTTGATCAATAGAAGACACGCTTTGCCTTTCCTTTCGACAGTCAGAACTCATTAATTTGTACCTGCTGATTTGACATCTGGGATAATTTAGAGTTGGGCCAAGTTTACACTCTTTTGGAACAATGAATTTGTTAAACAAATAAATGCCTAAAATGAGTTGCTGAGAGGAATATTTTGAAGCGCTTAGTGAAACAAATCACATTCAGGGCAATTAACAGCAGTCAGTACTACTACTACTACTACTACTACTACTACTACTACTACTACTACTACTTCTTCTTCTTCTTCTTCTTCTTCTTCTTCTTCTTCTTCTTCTTCTTCTTCTTCTTCTTCTTCTTCTTCTTCTTCTTCTTCTTCTTCTGCTTCTTCTTTTTAATATTATGGCCGGCTCAGCCTGCCCTGGGGGTAGGGCTGGTGCAGCATGTGGTGCTGGGGATCGAACTTCGGTCCCTGTAGTTGCCTAAGCTTTCCTAAGCAGGTGATTTAGACCACTGAGCCATCTCACCAGCCCAGTAGAACTTCTTGTGCATTGTAGATCCTCAACAAATATGGAAGGTACCAGCTGCAGGAGCACTCTACCCCTACTTCACAGCAATACTGCATTAATGACTAATATTTAGTTTTCAGCACACCAGCTCCAAAAGAGCTCTCAACAGGAAATGCCAAATGAGCTTTGCATATGTTCATGAGGCCTTTCTACACTTAAATAGGACCAAACTGCCATATCTTTTAAAATTATATTTGGTAAACCTGGATTTCACAACCTGGACGTCGGTGATGTATCTAGTCCCTACCCCCTTTTGTGGTGTTTGACTGCTTGTGTCATCTTGGGTAAGAGAAGCTCAGCTAAAGTGGATCAGCAATTCCATACCCTCAGATGTGGGAGACCCGCCGCATGGTGGCCTGTCACCTGGAAGATATAAAGGGCAATTGAAGAAGGACGAATGTGCTTCTGCTTCTTCACAGGAGCTCCTACCTTTGCCTTCATCCTGGGCATCCTCTCTTGGTTTCTAGCATATTCTTCAGCTTCTAGAATAGAACCTCCATCTTCCAGGGCAAATCGTCAGTCTTTGGGCACAGTTTCTCCACTCTTGATCTAGTTTCTCAGCCCAGACCTGTTGGGCTTTGAACAGGCACTCCTGGGGCTTCCAGGGCACTGTAGGGAGCACCAGGCTTTCTCTTGGCACCTCCAGACACACAGTGTGCACACAGTCCTGTCCACTCTTCCACTGGCACCGTGTCCCCTGTAAGCTGATCTTGTAGATTCTTACATGTTTTTGCATCTTGTAGTATATCTGTTTCTCTAGCAAATGCTGACTGATACACCTTAAGGTAAATATTTTTGGCAAGTTACAGTATTTGGTGTGCTGAGAACTTGGGTTTTTTTTTAAGATTTTTTTAAAAAGATGTCTCCCCGTTTCTCATGCTTACTTTGACTGTTCTCTCCTGCACCAAACTTTTAAGCATCCCATGTCGGGGGACCCTGATTCAGGAGTCTTTGTGTTTGCTTATATTTTTCTTTGATGCTGACTGAGAGAGGGTTAATCCTTTCCCTCAATCTTAAGTCACAAATCCTCAGTGAAAAACTTTGAAAGAATGAAAGAGAAAGAGCAATTATAGCAAGCCAGAGAAGCTTTCCAAGACCATGATTTCTTTGGGATTGAGGATAGATTATATTTATCTTGTAAAGAATGCGCCAGCCAGAGGGTATATGGAAACAGAGGGATCAGGGATGCTTCTGCAGTTGGAGAACTTACTTGATAAAGTAGGTGAAAATATTTTTTATGTTCCTGTTGTTCTGATCAAATAATCCTCTCATCCAGAGATAGTGACCTATTCTACATACTCTAATGAACATAAGTTAGAGTAGATATTTTTCCTCTCTAGGTCTTGGCCTGTCATTTAAGAGCAAATTTGATTCCCAGAACTACACCATCGTGACTGTAGAATTTTCTCTTTTTAAAGAGAGGCCACCCAAAGTATGCAACACACTGCAGGAGCAAGCAGTTGAACGTCCCCCACTCCCTGGTTGTACCTCTCATGACGCACAGCTCTGTGACTCATTGTCACGTGGGCACAGCCCCGTGCATCCCGAATGCGTCAGCCAGGTGGCTGCACTCCCAACACAACCCGTTCCACCCAGCCGGGGTGACCTGTCATTGTCCATTAAGCCAAAGTGCTCTTCATCATCATTAATTAATCTTCCCTCCCCAAAGGAGGGAGCAGATTGTCCAAAGCTGTCAGACTTTTTTTTTGTCATCCACACCACACAGATACACCAGGAGCAGATGCCATAGACACGCTCGTCACATCCCTTCTGCTCTGACCACCACCAAGTATGCTCTCTTCTCTCTTCTAGTACTCAACCGACCCGATGCCATGCAGCACTTTTGTGACTGGATAATGGCAGAATGTTGATGCATGCGTCTTAGTGCACTGCATAAAGACTCCGCCTGGATTTTCTTACACACAAAATACACCTCAATTATGAGCCATGTGTAATTATTGTCTGCATTTATCTAAACGCAAGCCTTGGGGCAGAAGGGATAGAGAGGTCTGGAGCAATCAACTGCTCATTCTCTTTCCACTGCTTTTTTCCTGGGCTGCTTTTCTGTCCTGCTGATAGGCACAGTCTACCGGCATTTATCCTGCCCTCTAATGTCCTTACATTCCCATACCGCTCTTTATCCACAATGAATAATCAACTGCATACTCTTCGCTATCCCTGCATACCTGAACTCTGCTTTTTACTAGTATTATGATCGTGTACATGTGGATGTATGCTCCCAAACTGCATTCTCTTACTGGCAGAGAAGTGACTGTCACCCCCATATCTTGAAGTTAATATGTAGATTGAATGAGAGAGTTCATAAGGTTCTTTATGAACAGACATTTGTTTATGACAGTGTCCCAAATTATTAGCTACTAAAGTTCAGCACCGCCCTCCTCCTCATCCACAACAACGAAAGGAAACATTTCTAATACATTTATACTCCAGCTCGCTTCCCTGGCTCACATTTCCAGGTCCTCTTGAATAGGGTCCATATTCAATCAGAGGCTCTCACTGTGGTCCAACCACTACACCTCAGATTTCTATCCTTAAACGCATAGTCCTGAACATTCCCCATCCTCGCTGTGTGCGCGGGGAGTCCTACGGCAGAGAGGAAAGCATTCTCAGCCAGAATCCTCTGAGAACGCAAGCAGAGTGAGCAGCTGCCTGAGACCGGTGCTTCCTGCTGTATTTCCGAGACGCCCACGGACTCTGTGTGCCCCTATGGCCCTCTCTGGCATACCACATGCTTTGCCTCTGCTAGCACAGCTTAAGTTGAACTTAGGTGAGGCACTAGCAGGAGACAGGCCTGCAGCTGCGTACAGAGAGCAAGTTGCCGCCCTCACCTCGTGGACTACTCATCTTATTGGCTCATCTATGGATATTCTTATTTTTCATTTATCCCTGAATTCTCATAATTAATTGTCATTCTACTGGGAAGTTCATGCTGGCTGGCTCTTGTCTTGCTGCTAGCCAGGACAATCAGATTGAAGGGAACATCTGTGCCGGGCTCCCTCCGCCAATGCGCTCCCTGTCTATGTAATCAGCAGATACGGAGCTGCCGCCCTGATCACATTCATTTCAATTCAAGGTGCTGGGAACCGTCAGGCTAATAAATCACAGCCTTTTCTCTCCTGGCCCCAGGATGCAAAGCACCTTTATGTAACACGGCCACACCGCTGCTCCCAGTGACGGTAACAGGAACCAGCAGTTTCCCCACAGAGCCAAGGCTGGAAAGACACAAGGGAGAAACACGCAAATGACAAAGAAAGTGTGCTGCGTTGAGAGGTCACCCTGCTTTTTTTCATTCCATCCCTGACACCAGTACTTGGATTCAGAAAGTCGCTGGCAAACAGAGCTGTAAATAACAAGAAACCACACAGTCATTCCTGCCCAGATCTGCCATCTTTGCCACCAGCAAGGGACCAATTAAAACAGTCTCCACTGTTGGCACAAAACACAATTCATCCAGAGGATTTATTCTGAATTGAATTGAAAGAAGTGGAAGGATATCCAGGACAAGGAAAAGACAACCAGCAAATCAGACCGGAAAGCAAATGAGACAGCTAAGCCTGGGCAGATGTGTGGGCATCATAGCAACCGGAAACCGGGTAGGGACTCTTCTGCTGCCTACGCAGGACTGAGGCAAGAGGCGGCATGGCATTCCAGTGAAAAACAATCCACGTCTCAGGGATCACAGGGCACTGACAAGTGAGGTAACAAATGCGGAAAATTAAATTTGTTTATATGAAGACATGGGCTGGAGAGATGGCTCAGTGGTGTAAAGCACCTCCTTAGGCAAGCTTCGGCAACCACAGGGATCGTGGTTCAATCCCTGGAACCACATGGCGCACCAGCTCCACCCCCAGGGCAGACTAAGCTGGCCATGATAGAAGAAGAAGAAGGAGAAGGAGAAGGAGAAGGAGAAGGAGAAGGAGAAGGAGAAGGAGAAGGAGAGGAAGAGGAAGAGGAAGTGCTTGCACTTGGGGTTTCTCTCTGAGTACTTTGGAAAGATTAACTGATCCATCCTCAGAAAGATCCTATCCAGTGATCCTTTTATCTCCATATATTAACTAAGGAGACAGTGGCTCACAAGGTACAGATCTGTGGAGGAGACACACACACACACACACACACACACACACAAGTGGAACAGAGATGACAAAATCACAGGCAACTTGAACCCAATAACCTAAACTCTAAATTTTATCCAATGTGAATTTGAAACTAAGTCTTCAGAATACATAAATATTTTTTTAGAATACACGCTCAGCTTGGAGCTGAGATGTATGAAGCTATATTTATCTGAAATATGGGCAGGAGAGAAGGCAAGGAAAACTTGTGAAAGTATAAAAAAGCTTTCAGTGTATGTTTCTAAATATATACACACCATCTCGGCTCTATGCTCTTCGGTCACAATCTTGCTAAGACTTAAAATTCACTTGGGTTCTGCAATGCCTTGCAGTTGGATGACTTGCCAGGATACATATACAGAAGTTTAGATATTAGAAGAACATTCCTACAAACTTGTAAAAGAGAAAGAAGATTGAAAATACTTAGGAATTATAGTGATTGGCTTGGTTTTAATAAGAAAAATTGATTTCTTTCATACTGAATAAAGCTCGATTGCTTCTTGTTACATGAATAGCCATTTGACTCCTTGAATTTATTCTCAAACAAAGCATGCTGTCATTATGGCTACAGATATCTTACTCTATTTTTTATTTTTTCAAATAGAATACAAGTACATGATTGCACTTTGCAAATTCTGGAAGTATTTGTAAATGGCTCATTATTACCCATTATAAATCTTTCGAGTATGAGGTAAGGTAGAAAAATGGCTAACACACCCCCCTCACCATGATGATTTCCTTTGTACGTGTCTGTGATTTCCAGAAAATTCAATCCTTGGTATTTGCCATACAGGCTCGCTGGTCCAACTTCATACTTTTTAGTTTGAATTTTGCTTATTTGGAGAAACAAAGAGTTGCTGTTTGCTCTCTGTGAAAGCCTGAGAGAATGTTTTCTCTCTAGGTGACTCTCCTTTGGCACACTATATAACTTCAATCCCTTTCCTCTGTAGCCTGATAATCTCCTTATACAGAAAATTTGGGAAGCCACTGAGTTATAGGATGTTACAACACAGGTTCTCTTATGTCCTGAGTCCTCAATGACCTTGAAGGGTTAGGGCCAAAATATTGCCTATCGTTGTAGACCTTCTTTTTCTCTAATTTTTAGTGTGCAGACTTACATTCTTAACCCTCCATAAGAGAAGCTTCGTGATACTATTCCTCTATAACATAGGTAATTGAGCAAGACAACATCGTTTGTGTGAGTGTCAGACATCTTAGGGTTAACTTGGAATTGGTATTTTCTATCAACCATTGACATTCTAATAAATCTCTATAGAATGTGATAAATGCAGTTGCACACTTTTACACGGACATTTAGAAATCTAAGTATATACAAAATTGTAGCCGGTCCATCCTATGGTATTTTCCTTTGTCTCTTACTCATTCAATACCGTTTCTTGTTTTCTTATAAACCAACCACTTGAAGCCAGGCATGGTGGCACATCCTATAATCCCAGCACTCCTCAGGAGGCTGAGGCAGGAGGATCAGTGCGAGTTCAAGACCAGCCTGGGCTACAAAAGTGAGCTCAAGGCCAGCCTGAGCTGCATAGTGAGACCCTGTCTCAAAAAGACAAAAAAAAAAAAAGCAAAATAAATAAATAAAAAATAGAGCACCCATTTACTTGAGAGAGAGAGAGAGAGAAAGAGAGAGAATAGCAGTAACTGAAATTACATTAGAAGCAGCACACATCTAAAAGACCAGAATGGCAGCCATTAAAAGCATATCTAAGCCCTGGCACCATCGTTTATTCATGTAGTTTTCCAAAGAGGGAATAAAGAACGTACTGATGGGCTGCTGCACTGAGGATCACGGAGAAGATCAGTAGCCCGGGGAGGTTAGAGAGTTTCACAGCCACCGGAAGTGTTTTGATGGCAGGTGCGAACAGCCCTGTCTCCTTCCCTCTGTCTTCAGACACAAGAGAGCGCTGCCCTGAGCACTTTTTATAGCCAAACTTTCTGCCTCTCTAAGTGACTTCCAAATATCACACGAGGATCGCTAATGTGCACACTCTAACTGCTTCCCCAGACACACTTCTGGTTTTCACGGCTTCACATCCCTGGACTTAGTCCAAGAAGCATCCCAGAGAGCTCTGCTAATTCCTAATTCCCTCTGCCTCCCACATGGAATGAGGCTATGGATAGATCTGGCCTTATGTGCTCTCTCAAGGACTGGACCCTGGCCAGCCAGTCCCAGTGCTGCTGTGGGTCAGGGCCAAACAAACCTGGTGCCATACCTCATAGAGGTCGATCATGACGTTGCCCTCGGGACCTCGGCTGCTCTGCACGTTCTCCAAGGCCAGCGTGAAGTAGACCCCGCGGGTGTCTGAGATGTAGAGGTTGTAGGTGTCATTCTGGTTCCACTCTTGGACTGCGGCGAACACTTGGTTCTCGTCTGTGCTGATGACGTGCATGTCCTTGAGAAAGAGAAGGCAGGGAAAGGGGAGAAGATCCTCATATGTGGACCACAGAGTGTGGATTGCATAGGGCGAGGTACCGTGATGGAAGACCGAGAGCTGCCCTTGGCACACGTGACAAATAATGATTACGCACATTTTTGTGTTTGTTTGGTAATGAGGATTGAACTCAGGACCCTGTGCTTGCCAGGAAGGTGCTTATACTGCTCAGTTATAGCCCTGGTTCCTAATTAACTAAGTTTTCATGGCACATTTTCTCTGTCACTTACAGGGTTGAGTAGCAAGGTCATGAGAAAATAGGATACTGGGATGCTAAGGCTCAGTTATAATTTAATTTTCCCAGCAGAAAATTGGAAGAACATTTCCCTAAATATATGTGGTTTTGCAGAAGCAATCATTCTGATATATTTGCCAAGCTGCAATGTGGCGCATGCTCAGAAGCCTTGCACGGGACAAATCTGAGAAAAGTGCTCAGACACAAAGAGGAACAAGAGATAGACAAACATCGTATCTGTCACTGCAACCCATGAGCCAGAGGTTCACAGTGCCAGCAAGGTGACACTCCAACCTCAGCGCCCACTGACGGGGTCAGTTTCCTAGAGGAACAATCAATCTGCACATGAAGGTTTGAGAAGCCCTGCCCTGAAGTTCACAATTCCCAGCCACATGCGTCCGAGGGGAAAACATTCCACTAGAGCCCCCACCACGCTAATCATGGCTGTTAGTGTGTAAGCCAATAACCAAAACTTTTCTTCTGAGCCGTTCTGCAGGGAACCATACGGGAACATGGAGGCAGCCAACAGCGAGCCATTCTTCAGAGGGTGATTCCACACCCGCCCTTCTCCATTCAGACTCTACTGGCAGAGGCCTGCAGAGCAGGCCCTGCAGCTTCGCCTGGGAGACCCCTTCACTCCCAGTCATGCTTCTCTGTTTCCTCAGAGCAGCAGACGCACTGTCACAACAGCAACCAAACACCCAAATGAGGCCGAAAACAAGCTCAGGGAGCCTTGCCCAGGATCGCAAACCCGGGCAACGATGCCAGATCTCTGCATGACATACCAGCGACCCACATTGTCACAAATGGACCTGGCTCTATCCTTGATGGAGCATCAGGACATCTGACACTCTTCCCTGGCAAGAATCTAAATTCTCCTGAACTTGGAATCAAAACGTGTCATTTTAACCTGAGTTCAGTTCTTGACTTTAATTCAGAAATGTGAACCAACTGTGTGTCTAGAATTCCTACCTGCAAAAGAGGTAGGACAGCATGTGCCTCTCAGATGGATGAAGAGAAAACCATTTATGAAGTGCTAAATTCAGCGTCGGGCCCTTAGCTTTGCTCCTGACTTGGTGGCAGTTTTCAGTGAAGAGAGCCTATCTATCCCTATTATTGGTTAAGCAATCTTGATCTGCCTTTCCTGTACTGCGAACGTTGTAATCCTCACTAATACACTCAACAAAAGGAGGCTCATTCACATGTTTTCATTTTTAATGGAGGGAGTTAGCTGTGGAAATCGTCCACAGAACCAGTCCTTTCTCCACTGATAGGCAAACCTTCTCAGGCTCTTTGCTATACGCAAAGATAAAAACCCTTTCCCCCAGCGTTTAGTTATCAAAAAGTGGCCCAAGTAACTGCATGACAAGCACCAAGTCTTGCGTTTGGTCCCTAGTACCAAGCAAGCAGAGCTGTCAAACGGACGGTGTTAGCTCAGGCTTCTCTCCTTCTGTGGAATGCTATGCATCCCCAATTCAAGTTAAACTCTCAAAATTAAGCTGGCAAGAGCATATCTCCCCTTCCCACGTTGGTGCCTTCGGAGTGAATTTCTGCACTGGTTAACTTCTACAGAAGACGGCTGAGTAAATAATCCTGCACAGGATTGTGTTATCTGTTCTAACTCATCATGCATGGCATTTGTTTTGTAGATTTGGAACTGAAAACCCAGATGCATCAAGTGTTTTGATCTAGATTACTTTAGAGAATTGCCCACTGAAAACCAGACTAAAATGACTTTTTTTCTTTTCATGTAATGTAATTACACTGAATAGATTTAAACACAAAATGACTTTGGTCTTGAATATGTGAATGGACGAGTCTGGCATTTTAAATGCCATCTTTTCTTGTCCTTGCCTAAATCTTGTTCTGCTATCATGAAAATGCCATCTTTCTCTTCTACAGAATCAGTAATTTAAGAGCAAGATGCAGTCTTCCAGCTCTTTTATTGGAGAATTTAAACAGTTTGCTGTGCAAGGCCTGGCACTGTTGGATTTTGATAGACTAAAAATAGGGATCAAGGTCTCCATTTGGTGAAATGTTTTAATTAATGCTGAATCAGAGAGTGTGCCGCCTGATAGGACAGTCACCAGTCACGACTCTTCAACGTCCCAATGAGGTCATCACTAGCGAAGGGCACAGAAAACAGTTCAGGTTTTCAAACGCCTTTGATCACAGGATGGAAATTTTCCGGACTAGCACTAAGGACATTTTAGTCTGATACATCCAAAAGAACATTCTCGGGCATTTAAGCTCTGTACTTTGTTTTATTTTATTTTATTTTATTATTTTATTTATTTTATTTTATTTTATTTTATTTGTCTTTTTGAGATAGGGTCTCAATGTAGAGTTCAGGCTGGCCTTGAGCTCACTTTTTTGGCCCAGGCTGATCTCAAACTCGGACAGATCCTCCTGCCTCAGCCTCCCAAGTCCTGGGATTACAGGCATGTACCACCACGCCTGGCTGATTTTTTTTTCTTTTTCTTTTTCTTTTTTGTCTTTTTTGAGACAGGTAAGCTCTGTACTTTAAAAACAAGGCAAGGAAGAATCGATGAAGCAGCTGTCCAAGGTGGCAGCTCAAGCTAGTGACAGATCCAGGCCCAGATCTGGGTCCTCTGTCACCCATCGGACAGATCTCACACCACTGGCATCCTGGTACAGATCGATCTTCCCTCGTGAAGACAGCTGGATCCATTCTAATAATAATATTACCTTGCTTTTATAGAGTCTGTCCTCCAAAACGCTCACAGCACTTTCATATGTATTGCCTCATTTGTGGCACTGGAGTGGCTCTCAGTGAGCGCCTCGCTAGTTAAAGCAAGCAGGACGATCTCTGCATCTCCTTCACAAGAGGGCTGTGTGCTTCTGCACAGCCACCACGATGTCAAACCTTATCCATCCACTTTCTGCCTATTCATTATCATTCTGATATTCATTTTAAAAAGGAAAAAAACAGCTCAGGGAATTCTGGTCTCTCAAGAACTGGACACAATGGGAACAAATAGTTTAAAAGCATTAAGCATGAAAATGCTAGATTGTCTTGATTGCTTTGGTTGGCAGGAAGGTTTCTTTGTTCCTTCTCAGGGTCATCCATCCTGGCCCTGATGGAAGACCATAAAATAGGTGCCTTCTGATGCAGATCCCTGCCCCAGATCTGGGCTTCTCTCTGAAGGTATAAAGTGATTATAATGAGGCCTCTCACTGCTTTATATCATAAACAGCCACCTGGACCAAGTGATCCATTCATTTACGATACTAGCTCCTGTGTTGTGGGAACAAGCTAGTGATTCTTGCATTCTACCTTCATTGCTCCGGCTAGGCTAGGCCACAGACCACGGGCCTCTGGGAGACTGGAGGGAGGGGAGCAGATGCTGACATTAGTTCAAAGTGGAACTTCTTCTTTCACACTAGCTGGATGCCACTGTCAGCAGTGATCGGTGATCGGTGTGAGACTGAATCAGGGATGCCAGATCTCTTCTGAGCCTTCAGCAGGGGGCTCGTGAAAGCCTCTTTGATTTGGCACTTCTATTTCTGAGACTTGTGAGGTCACAAGGGCATTTCCACTCAATGTTACTGATAGTATATAAAATTTGAGGTGGGGGGGCATGGAGTGATACGTTCCAAGATGAGAAACGATTCTACTATCAAAGGCAGAAAGATTTAGAAGCACTAGCTTCAGTGACAGAAAAGTGGTGTTCCAGCCCCTGTTCTGCCGCAAATGGCGTTTAATCTTTGGTGAGATTTGTGCTGCCCAAACAGCCTGCTGACCTAACAGGCAGCATTAAATGAGGGGCTCAACTGTTGTCCCCAATTCGGTCTCTACCCCACCTGCCTCCTGAACCAGCGCGCCTCACTGTGTTGAGCATAATTCCTATTTTTAACTCTGCAAATCTTGCATCTAACTACTTCAGTTTTTCACACACACACAACAAAAAAATTCACAATTTATTTTAGTAGTCTGGAGTAGGAGGGAACTCTGCTTTATTTACTGAGGCAATTTGTCCACGTTCCTCCGGAACTTTCCTAAGAGATTATCAAGGGTAATTTTAACAACATTCAGTTTTCTGTTTACATACAAACCTCATCCAGTTCTCATCAAAGACATAATTCACTGATGTGTGTTCTTTTCTTTTTTTAGGAAAAAGAAAATAAACTAAGCCAAATCAAGAGTAAGAAACATCTCAGTGTGGATACCCACACAGACATACAGTTCTGGGCAGTTGCCACAGTCGTTAATCTCGGAGAAGCTGAAAATAGTAATCAAACTACTGACGTAGCTGTAGCTCACTGGAGTGAGCGGCGCACTTCCCTGGGCAGTACTGCCTCCAAAGGGCCATTACAGCCGCTTGTACTTTCAGTGTGAGGGGCAGAGGGGTGGCCAAGTGCTGCCCAGGCTGGACCGGGCAGGCCATCCCCGTCGGCTGTCCCAGGCGAGGTGTCCTGCTCTGCCTTGGGACGCTTCCACCATGATTTTCCAGGCAGCAAGCAAGGGTTGGTCCAAGACAACACCACAAGCCAAGGATGAAGACAAAGGGGAAACGCGGGAAGATGCAAAATTTCATGTTCTGTATGCAAGTTGAAGCTGCATTTCAATAAAACCTGCAAATGATCTTTTTACAGATCTCTGACATCCATCTCTCTTGCTCTAAGATTAACCCACCACACGCTAAGCAAGTTAAAATGCACCGAAGGGCAGCCAGAGCGCAGCAGGCTGCTGAGCCCCCGCATGCCGCGGCCTCCACCAGGTGGCGCTGCATATCAATGCAGGTTCCCGCGTCTCCCTAAGCTTGCGCGCATCTGCCCCTGTGGAGCATCTTGGCCCTATTTTCTTTCTTCCTTTCTTCCTTTCTTTCTTTCTTCCTTTCTTCCTTTCTTTCTTTTTTTTTTTTTTTGCCTTTTTGAGACAGGGTCTCACTATGCAGCTCAGGCTGGCCTTGAGCTCACTTTTGTAGCCCAGGCTGGTCTCTAACTCGCACCGATCCTCCTGCGTCAGCCTCCCAAGTGCTGGGATTACGGGCGTGCGCCACCACGCCTGGCTTGGCCCTATTTTCAAAGGCTAACGTCTCAGGAAGACGAAGCGGTGCAGCAGCATGCACGTGATCTCGCACGATTACGTCTCCGTATCGCTACAAAACCAGTACCCTCTGCTTGATGATCTTTACTATTGAAAATCAAGGGGGCCGGGGGAGATAGTTCAAGGGCACAAGTGCCTGCCTCGCACGGGCAAAGTCCTGAGTTCGATCCCCGGTTCTGGGAAAAGAAAAAAAAAAAAAAATAGGAAGAAAACAAAGGAAAAGAAAAAAAAAATTGAATCATTCAGTTACTAATTTAAAATGCTGTAATTGCAAGAATTCCAGATAGGAGAATGAAAGAGAGAGGAGAGAGGAGAACGAGAGAGAAAGAAGGCTGGCGATTGGTGGAAAGGGAGACTGAAGAGCCCAGCGAGCAAGGAGGCAGGAGTCGCAGAGCTAGAGATCGCGGGCAGGGAGGCAGCGGCGAGCTCCCCGGGGCGCGGGCGGGCCTGCGGAGCCTACCTTGGGCAGCGCGTACTTGGGCAGCTTCATCTGGGCGAAGGCGCTCCTGCGGTAGGACACGTAGTAGTGCGGTCTTCCTCCTGAGGTCAGCTGAGAGGAAGGACAGGGGTGTGAGCACAGCGCCTGCGTGGTCTCCATCGGAGGAGCGCAGCCTGGAGCGAGGCAGTGGGCACTGGCCGGAACACCCTGCGGGCTCTGCCGTGGAGTGCTGCTTGGCTCCAAAGCAACCCATGCACCTGATGGTCCCCATCGAAGGCCCAAGCCAAAGGAAACTACCGACAGAACTGCCACGCTTTCGTCTGCACGGTGGCTCAGGAGCCAGGACACTTGTTCAGGTATTTTTTTTTCCCCAGGAAGAGCAGGCTGGGGGTGCTGAGATGACTGTCCCGAGCCGCTGAGGTCCCCACGAGGAGCCCACAACCCTGAAACCCGTACCACGCATCTCCCACACTGGTCACTGTGATCACGTCCCACCCCCAGGTGCGTGGCCTGCGAGGGAGCGAGCAAAGCCAAGGACGACTCATCCCAGATCTCTTTCAAAGGAAAACACTGAAAACAGGCTGTTCTGTGCAGGACTCACAAGCTGTGGGTGTGACGAAGCGCGAGCAAGGCAGGCTCCGGGCCCCACTCAGACGCTGGCGCCACCACGGGGAAGCACAACAGCGACCCCGCCCCCCATACACACACACACCAGGCTGTCGCTCCCGCAGCCCCTGGACACTAGTGCAGATCCCTGGAGGTCACACATCACCGGCATCTGCACACAGCTCACAATGTCCAGGGCTGGGGTGAATGCCCACGGGAAATGCTCATGGTGGGTGGGGATCAGCTCTTAGCCCTAGCGCAGGGGGCTAGAGGGTGGGTGGAGTTAGCGCCCCAAGGCCACGGAGAGGAGATCTGTTAGCGCCGCAAAGGCAGAGCTGGATTTCCATGCAAGCCGTCTAGGCTGGGTATGACCTGTTACTAGGAACACAGAAAGGCTCCTGGCAGAGGCCCAGACTGGGAGACGCCCCGCAGGACCAAGGCACGCAGCCCCCGCACGGGCGCCTGACACTGCCTGCGCTTCCTTCCTAGTTTCCCCAAGAGTGAGGACAGGATGGAATATATGATCATTTGCAAACTCTTAGATGGCATGCAGGCTGGTGCTAGACATTTTAAAAATTACTTCATCAACAGAATTTTAAATATGCTACATAACAATTTCATATATACGTATGTAAAAATCTAGCATGTATCTTGGTTGTGTTTTTTACTTACACACACACACACACACACACACACACACACGGAAGCTATTTCTCAGTGAGGCCCATGCTGATTTTTGTACGGATCTTAATGGCGGAAGGCGGAAAGGCACTGCTCAAACAAGGCCAACTTTGCTCCGCTGCTCAGGAGAAGCCACGCACACTCCGCCCTTCCTGCTCTAGCCTCAGAGTCCCCTCCTGTGGGTCGTAGTGCAGCTGAGCCCGCTCAGGCTCGGTCCAGGGCAGTAGCCAGGTGTTTTCCTTCTGGCCTCAGCCTCCCGGACCTCCACGCACCACAGCCTCCCAGCCCCATGCTTGTCTGCTTCTAAGATGGTGTGGTGGGGGCCGCTCAACCCACCGTGCCTTGATTAACAAGAGGTTAGCATATCTACCCAGTCTCTCTGGTGACCGGAAGCTTCTAGGGAAAGCAGGTAAGGGAGGTGACCACCATCCTGGCAATCGTCTTACTGTTCCAGGCACGTGTGCATGGCCCGTCGGTAAGGTCCGGCGGGAGCCACGTGACAGACGCAAGTCATGTGCTGGTAGCAGAGAGGCTTCCAGCATCCCGCCCTCCCTCCCTCCCTCTTTTCCTTCTTGCCTTTCTTCTTCCTTCCCTCTCCTTCCCTTCCTCCCTCCATCATCCCTCTCCATCCTTCCCTTTCCCCTCCCTCCCTGTGCCCCTCCCTCATTCTCTCCCACCCCTTCCCTCCCTCTGGCCCCCTCCTTCCTTCCTCCCCACTCCCTGCACTCTCCCTCCCATCTTTACTCTAAGTCCCATGAGCAGGTGCGGAAACCACGCCCACGCCTTTGAGCCAACCAGTAGCAGTGGCGCTTTCCTACCTGAACAAACACGTAATCATCCTGGACGATCAGGGAGTCGGGGTCGATGTAGCCTGGGAAAGGTTTGCTCTTGTTGCCGTCTGTGCAGTTCTGCATTCTGCAAGTGAGATACTGGGAATCTGAAAAAGCGAAAAGAGGCTGGGTGTCGAGGAGAGCTCTAGCGCCAGAGTGGAGATTTTTGTGTTTGTTTGTTTATCTCCAAGTCCTTAAGGAAACCTTAAATCGTTTAAGTTCATCACTGTCTTCATACAAGGCATCGTTGTCTTCAGCAATACCATGTTACAATGGTTACCCTTATTGTACTCCCTTTCCTGCCACACCACCCTCGCCTGATTTCCCCAAAACTCTCGCCAGGATAGAACTCTAAATGTTTTCTTCTTACTTTTCTCTTCCAAATGAAGTATTTTCAAAACCTGGCACTGGCACTTGCGCCTTCACAGTTAGTATTCTCTCTTTAGAAGCCGTTACCTTTCCCTCCAGACTCTGACCTGGAGTGGTGCGCAGAGAAATACGCAGGAAACCATTAAGCCATCGGTGCAGGTGAGCAACTCTGACAATAATAAGTTTTTTTTTTTTTTTTTTTTTTTAGAGAATAATTGAATCATAAGACAGAGATTTCTGAGTGATAAACTCTGTTTTCATTTCACAGATGAGTCCACTGCCGAGACCCCGGGGTCTCACTCAGACCTGAACGCCAGGGCCTGCACCCAGGGCAGTGATGGCTGCTCTCCGTCTCCATGGCTGAAGCGTGTCCCACTGCTTCCCAGACACAAATACCGGGCACTGCGATCCCGTCACGTCGGTCCCTGCGTAGGACCCCGTCTAGGAGTGCGGGCAACCCCAGTGTCGCCCGCCGGCCTCGTCCCTGCTGCACTCCTGGCTTTCCTGTGCTGTTTCTGCCCTATGTTCAGGAACTAGGCCAAACTTTCTACCAGCTTAGACATGTTCCATCCGTGTTCTGTACATCTGATGTGTTTCCTCCACAGGCTTTTACCAAAGAAGGTTAGAGGTCCTGGCTCACTTCATGGTCTCTATGATAGCACTGCTCTGCACCATCCTGCAAATTCCTTCCGCAGAAATTATTAAAGTTATAAAATTAATTGGAGGTTTATTTCTAGACAGAGGCCTTTCTTTTCCTTTATCTTTTTTTTTTTTTAGCTATTTTGTCTTTCTTTTTTAGCTAGCTTCTCTTATTTTAGCTTATCTGTCTATCTGTCAATCTATCTATCTATCTATCTATCTATCTATCTATCTATCCATCTAACTATCTATCTATCTTGGCTGCAGTATCACAGCTGGAATTATACAAGAGCACCACCATGTCTAGTCTCAATTGTCATCTCAGTGCACTCTGGGGACGGGCCGGCATGGCAGGCCCAGGAATTGAACCCCTGGCTCTGTGCCTGCTTGCAGGCACTTTAATCTGCTGAGCTATTTGGCCAGCCCTTGAAAAATATGTTTTTGAATAGAAAGAAGTTTGCACAATTGTCTCTAGTGACAAATGTCTGAGTAAGTGCAAGTATTAAGGCCTCAGCAAACACAGGTCTCTTCCAGGTGCATACAGCAGGCTGAAAGTGCTCCATTTGGGCACAGGGCTTGGACAGTGGTACCTAGAAACGGATACAGGGATTCCATAAAGGCTGCCCTCAAAGGCATGGGCAGGGAGGGCTTTGCAGGACCAGCAGCAGCACCTAAGAAAGAGGCTGTGCCTGTGCGCCATCAGGACTACCTCAGGAGCTCACAGCCTGGGTGTCATGCGTCAGAGTCTGATGCCCTAGTGAGTCCTGCACAGAGATGAGCGAGGGCAGATTCATGACCTTCCCCCGCCTGTTGCCCACCACAGGCACAGCATGGCTCCCGGGAACTCTTCGCCATTGTGTCCAGGGCAAACCATCCCCACATTTGAAAAAGAAGGTTTATTGCTCACTCCCCACCCTCCTTTTTGAGACACTGCTGTAGTCCTTTTGAGAGCTCAGCTCCAGAGATTTCCCCTAACAAATGCCTGCTAGGTCTTATCCTTTGCCAGAGTCACTCTTCCTATTCCACGCAGAATTTCACCTCCCAACTGCACACTCCTCTATACCCTTTTAAACTTTTAAGCATTTTTATTTTTTTCAAAAACTAACTTGAAGCCAGGTGTGGTGGCACGCACTTATAATCCCAGCAGTTGGGAGGCTGAGGCAGGAGGATCTGTGCAAGTTCAAGACCAGCCTGGGGTACAAAAGTGAGTTTAAGGCCAGCCTGAACTGCATAGCAAGACCCTGTCTCAAAAAGACCACCACCATCAACAACAACAACAACAAAAACCTAAACTCTAATTTGAATTCATAGAAACAAGGAAGATCTGTGATGATGGGAGCCAGCTTTAAAATCTGGGGAGGGCATTCTTTAGCTACTTGGCTCAGAAGAATATTTCATCTTCCTGATTCTTGAATCCTTTATTTATAGTACCATCAGCTATCTAGTAGATTGACTACAAGATATAATTAGCCAAATAGTATAATGATAATGTGTTGTTGAAGTTGTTGTCGTTGCTTTATGGGCTGAACTCAGGACCTTGGGCTTACCAGGCCAGCACTTGTGCCACTGAGCTATCCTTACCCTGGCTCAATGCTAGATGTTTTGAAATTTAAACTTCTCCTCATGTTGTTATTGTGGTTAGTATTACGGACAATATCCTTGATTTCTCTTTCACAATGATAAAATTGGTTTGAAGCATATTGTAAGACCTTAAAAAGGTGGAATCAACTGAACTGGAATAGACTAGCAGAGGAGAAATATAATTGGAGAACGGATCATCATTCGCTCTTACCTAATTGCAGAAAAAGGCAAAGCCACATCCATAGGTCATTTCTTTCTCCTTGTGATGGGACTTTAGCAACATCAGCATTGATGTTGTGGGGCCCACAACCATCCAGGGTCTTCCTAGTGTCCTTGTCATCGGTTGACTGAGAGGAGCACATTTAAAACCAAGAGCTGGGAAGTGAGAAGCGGCAGGCATCACCCAGGACATCACGGAAGGGCCTTCCTCTTCCCTGTGCTGTATGAACTTCACTGCAGTTTGTGGACCTGCTCTAGGCCTCCTGTTATCTGATGGTATGGCTTTTGTCTAGTTGTCCCGCCAAAGCCTCCTGCAATCATGGGGCGGGGACTTCGAGAGTTTGAGACTTGATCCATGATCCCCTGGGATTATGTGTTTTAGTACTGATGAGATTATGGTCTGAGTACTGCTGGGAATTATGGGTGTGGACTGAGGCAGATATGCTGAGGCAGAGAGCCTGATATAATTTAGAGAGAGAGAGAGAGAGAGAGAGAGAGAGACTTCGCGCTGTTGCTGTCTGCTCCCTTGGTTGGTTGTCTCTGTCACCATTTTGTTGCTGTTCCACTGCCACGAACTGCTGCTCTCTGCCATGTGCCTCTCTGCCTTGGATCCAGCTGAGTATGGACTGAAACCTCCAGTAGCTGTGAGCTAAATAAACCTTGCCTTCCTTCAGTTTGAGTGTCGGATATTTGTCCCAGCAATGAGAGAAAAGTAACTAAGACATCTGAAGAAGCCCGTCTTACAGAGAAGTCTCAACAGTGAATGTGGAAATCCAAGGGAAAGCGTCTGTTGCTTCCTGATAGCACCCTCAAGGTACTGATTTATGAAGTCCAAATCTACTCAACCTCTGTGATTTTCATAAGAGACAATGAATGAAAATGATAGTTGACAAAAATTAAGTCAAAGACTTTTTGACCCGGAATCATTGAACTTCCATGACAATTTCGAGAGCTGATACATAATGAAAGCTCATTAATGACTCAACACTTGCTCCATCTCAATAGTATCTAATAGTCTTTTCTTAAAATCTTCATCTTCTCTTCATAGACAGAAAATGAGTGTAACTCATCCATACTGAGTTATAAATCTGAGAGTGGGGGGAAATAAAGAATTATAGGAAGTAACTTTGGTTGAGCATTCTTCTATCAAGCATTCTGAAGATGTCTACATTAACTGAGTGCATTTAACCCCAAGAACTCCATGGAATATAACAAATGAACTGATTTTGTCAATAAACTAAGCTCAAGTAAGAGACTGTATAGCGTTTCAACCTGGTTGATCTAATTGCATCTTTATTTTCATTGCATTAATTTGTAGGAAAACTCTCAGTGACTTTGGAGTTGATTCTAGGAAAGTATATTTTACCCTCTGAGAACCAACATACAACAGGAAACCACCTGTGAATTGCTATTTTAAGTGGTAATTTGACATATAAGACAAGATACTTGAAAGAATATAAATAGGGCCTCAAGTTCACGTCTGAGAACTCTATCTAAGAAGATCATGATTGGTGCAAAGATTCAGCTACCTGATTACTCATCAGAGTGTGGTTCAGTATTGAAAAATAAAAATGAAGAAAACAAAATGATCAACAAGAGAAGAATTACTAAATTATGCAATGTGTGGCTTGCTATTAAAATTTCTGCTGTCAGAAGGGACTGCTTTCTGGATTTTATATTATAAAAGGAGTTTGCCAAGCAGTTATACAGCATCCATGTTCATTTCTTGGTTTTGAGAAAGAAAAAAAAATGCTGGTTTTAGAAAGTGTTTTAGAAAGTGTTTCAGAAAGTGTTTTAGAAAGCCAGTCTCTATGAGACTGGCTCCTGAGTACATGCACTCCAAGCCACCTTGGTAACTTTTCAGTCTAAAGTATTACAAAATAGAAGTTGTTTTGTTTTGTTTTCTTTTTTTAAAGTAGGTTACCAAACTTTGGGCATTAGGACGTACTTTTTGCAAGCTGCAAATGAATAAAACATATCCATGATATGTCAACAAGAATGGAAAGGCACTAATGTGAGAAAATTGGACAGGTCGTGTAAAGACCTCTCACCGGGTTCTTCTGGGACGGGTGAGCGAGGGCTGGACCCGACTGGGGCACCCGGGCACGGGGCCGTGTTTCAGTTCTCCACGTGCTCTCTTTTTCCCCAATTGTCGCTCTGCCCTGTGTGCCTGAGCTGGGATGTAGCCCTGCTTCTAGGCTGAGAACTACAGGTACAGTCTTCTACTGCATGACATTGTTTTTAAAAGCCCAGGGAAGAAGTCTTCAAACCACTTCAGTCTCAGAGTGTCTCAAAAGTGAAATGTACAGGCTGGAGGGTGAACAATCCGCTCTGCGCCACGGACCTGGTGAAGCGTTCTTGCTCTGTTCTCTTCCTCCTCCTAATGGAGATAGAAAGGAATTGGCGGCGGTTCGCAAGCAGGAACTGATCATTCTTATTCCCCCTGGGGCTTGCTGTAATAGCATTAAGTATGATGAGCTCTTTCTATATTCAGTTCTGGTGGGTGTATAATGCCATTCCATAGGAGGCATCTTGTAATTTGGCATTAATTAATGTCAATTAATGTATGCAATTGCTAGACGTTAGAATTAATTTCATTACTTTTCTTACACAGATGTTTTCCTTGCCACAGGTAATTAGGACGCTGTGCTGCTCTTTTCAGGCATCCTCATTATGTGCAACAGCTGTGGCACAGAATAATTTGGTCCCTGCACCCAAAAGCTGAGCCCTGCCGACAGAAGGGAGCCTGCTCTTCACAGGCTGGCTTGGAGCAGGGAAACGAGAGAATTCCATGAAGGTACGAAGACGGCAGCCTCGAAAGTTCCATGCAAATTTTTCAGGCTTTCTAAATCAGTCCCATGTGATAGGGATAAATGATTTCCACCTTATCAACATCTGTCAGCGTAGTAGACCTTTGCCTTGAAGTGCATTACTGCCTGCTGGGACTGTCCCCAAAGAGTGGTGGCTGTGAAGTCCTCTCTCTGTGATGCAGATTCTTCGCCTTGGATCTCAGTCACCACCTGTAAAGTACTATGGGACAGTTCTGCAACTTTTTTTTTCTTTTTAACATTCAAAGTTTGGCAGGGGTTAAAGTTACTATTTTTTCCTTCCATATGGAACCTCTAGTGGTCACCAACATGTTATGTACAAAGAACAAAGCTGGATGTGCCGTGCTACCTGTTGTACAAATCTATCACAAAATCACAGCAAACAACACGGCATGATACTGAGATGTAAACAGTCACCCTGTACAAGGGACTAGCAAGAGAATCGAGCCGTAAGACCTTATTCCTTTGGTCACTTGGTTTTTAACAAAGATGACAAGAATGCAAAATGGGGAAAAGACGGGATCTTAAAAATAATGACGAGCCAAGCTGTTCACAACGGGGAGGAGGAGGTTAGATTTTTATCTGAGGTCCTGTGTAGTAGTCAACCAAAGATGGCTTGAAGCTCTCCACAGAAGCTCGGAAACTGTAGACAACTGGGAAACAAGAAAATGCTCACAAAGTGGGTCTGAGTGAAGACTTCCTAGGCACGCCCACAAAGGCACAAGCGACTAGCACAAACAAAAGTGCCTCAAATGACAATCTCTTGTGCAGCAAATAAAGTGATCAATTATGTGTAGAGAAAAAACTACACATTGAAAGACAGCATGCACAAGCTATGTATCTGATAGAAGGTTTATATGGAACATATACATCATTTCAATGGCTAGAAAATTCAATAAAACAGGAAAAGGACTTATGCATAGACACTTCTTAAAAGAGGAAGTACAAATGGCCAAGGAACTTATAATGAAATTTACAATGAAATACTCATAACTACTAATCATCAAGAAATGCAAATTAAAACCCCAGTGAGACATCGCCCCTCTCCCATTAGCATAGCTTCTGTCAAAATGGCAAAAATACGGGCTGAAGTTATAGCTCCGAGGCACAAGCACCTGCCTGGCAAGTGCAAGGTCCTGACTTCAACTCCTGGTTTAAGAAAAAAATCAAGGAGACTTTGGAGATAAGGGATCATTTGAGGACTATTGGTGAAGATATAGATTAGTATGGGTATTGGAGAAAACAATATAGAGGTTCCTCATAAATATACGAGTAGAATTTCCTATGATTTGGTAATCTCTCTCCTGGATATGCATCGCAGATATTAAAATCTACATGTTAATAAGGAAATGATTTGTACCCTGAAGGTCATGGCAGTGTTATTCTCAACAGCCCTGACACAAACCTGACTTGAGACTGTAGAACCCAGGAACGGGTGAAGACCATGTGGCACATGTGTATGATGAAATACTATGCAGCCTTTGAAAAGGGGGCATTTGCCATTTCTGTCACCATGAGTCCGCTTGGTCGAAAGGATACTCTGTAGATCGATGCAGCAAGACAAGAAGGGCAGACCTCACGTGATGTGGATCTTGAGGGTAAACCCAGAGCACAGAGCATGGAGCACTGGTTAGTGGAGGATCAGCTGCTAGGGAAAGAGGAGGTGCCCCAGCATCCCTCGGGAGCCGAGCGCCACCTCTCTACTCCCAGCTGCAGGACCTGGGAGGCTGCGGCAAGAGAGTCATGAGTTTGAGGCTAGCCTGGGAAATTTAACAAAACCGGGTCTCAACATAAAATTTCAAAAATGGGCCTCGGGGTATAGCTTAGAGTTAGAGTGCTTGCCGAACATGTGCAAGTCCTATGTTCAATTCTAGAATCATGTATGCACATGCACTCTTTCTCTCTCTCTTTCTCTCTCTCTCTCTCTCTCTCTCTCACACACACACACAAACACATACACACACACTAACACACACACAGAGGTACAAGGTTTTGGTTAGACAGACAGAATGAATAATATGTAATAATTTGCCAAATAGATTGGTGATCATGACAAATACTAAAGCCCTGCATGTTTCTAAGTTGATTTAGCATTTCAACATTTTCCGCACAGAAAGTGGAACACATGTGAGGTGACTGATTTACTAACCTGCCTGAAAATTCATCATTCCATATGATAAATAGATATCACAACATCAGACCATAAGTCTACGTTGAGATGCCATGCTGTATACTACGTTACAAATTTAAAAAGTGACTTTGTATGCCACAATACTGATTGCCTGCATAGTTACTAGATCACATTCTCCTGCTTGGCAGAGGCCCCCTCCTGCCGAAGGGAGAGAC
Source organism: Myocastor coypus (assembly GCA_004027025.1). Taxonomy (NCBI): domain Eukaryota; kingdom Metazoa; phylum Chordata; class Mammalia; order Rodentia; family Myocastoridae; genus Myocastor; species Myocastor coypus. Next base: position 24,037 of record PVJA010007244.1, on the reverse strand, counting down.
CCTGAGGTCCTGGCTGCAACCCCAACACACCATGTGACTCTGGGAAGACTGTGTACTAAGGAGGCTTCAGATTGCAATGGCATTATGAGAACAATGGAAAGCTATGGGTGAAAAATGAAGCTTGCATATTTAAGACCTGACTGGCCTTTACCAGGCTTTGCCCACTGGAGCCTGCTTTCTTCTCCCTCCTGCCAAAGCCAAGCAAAGCTCTGGGCTGCAATGGCCAGCTTATGCTCGGGGGGCTTCTGCTGTTTCTAAAGGGCGCACTGACTCCTGGTACCAGGGCTGCTGCCATGAAGTGTTGCTTGTCTTGTGCGTTCTCACTCAGGGCAGAGGCATCTCGACCTGCTGTTCCTGTGGCTCAGCCGACTTCCCCCTGCACATGGTCTGCTTGGCTTTGAGGAACATTATATTCTCCAAAATGAGTGGCTTCGCCCTCAGCCATGAGCTCTAGCAAGTGGATGAGAGCCTGGGGACTTCCAGGGGCCCCTGGGTGCTAAGAGTTTTAACCCTTTGTCACCCCTGTGTAGACCTCAAAGACTCTTCTGCCTCACAGATGAAAATTAGTATTATTTTTATAGATTTAATTTTCTTTTAAAGGGTAAAAATATCAGAAACAAAGACAGAAAAACGGTAATAAGAGTACATACAGTATAGAATTTCAAAACAAGAAAAATTTAACAATGGTTGTATTAAATATTTTCATCATCAAATCAGTTTAGACTAACAGATATAGGTATGTAAGTTTGATCAAACAATTAAACAGTAACACTTTCAATAAACATTATTTTTTAACTCTTTTAAATACATTGTGTATTTAAGTCACTCTTCCAAAAAAAAAAAAAAAAAAAAAAAAAAATTATAGGGGTTGAGGATACAGAAAACACAAGGTCCTAAGATTGATTCCTAGTACCACCCAAAATTTATTTATTTATTTATTTATTTATTTATTTATTTATTTATTTCTTCTTTTGAGTCCTTACAAAGGGAGACTCTATGATATTGCAGAGGTAGGTCTGGTTTATTTCAATTCTGAGTATATGTTCAAGATACATCCATTTATATATGACAGTTGAAAATTAGCTGGGGACTGGAAAGACCTCTGAAATGTGTGTGCTTACTTATACAATTCAGCATAGTTTATGGTTAAACATCTGCCGTGATAAGGCTACTGGTGGAGGATAGGACTTATTGAGATAAAAGCATGGATGGAAGGAGTCCCAGTAACCCCTGCTGGTGCTACCTTTTGTTTTTGCTTTGGTGTTACTCTTCAAAATTAAATAAATAAATAAACAAACTCAGAGCGACATCCTTTCTATAGGAGGAGCAGCACAGACTTAGGCACCTCGGAAGAGATCTGTACAAGGTTCCTATGCTGATAAGTGGCACGGCACGTCATACCCACACTGGCAGGGGTGGCTAGAACTCTACCCATCTATGCCGTTAGCCCAGTGTCATGGTTTGTGTGTATTGTCCCCCCAAAGCCTCATGCAGTCGTGGTGCGACAGACTTTCGAGTTTGTGCTCAACACATGATCCACTGGGGTTCTGGACATGAGTGCCACACCCAGCCTGGGGCAGATGGCCTGAGTGCAACGTATGAGAGACAGACAGACTTCCTCTCTGTAGCCACCGCGGCTGCTGTTTCTCCATTTCTGCTCTTGGTCTTTGCCACTGCCATGAACGGTCACCCTCTGCCCTGTGCCACTGTGCCTCGGAGCCGGTCTGAGTGCAGACTGAAACCTCCGGGAACTGTAAGCTAAATAAAGCTTGCCTTCCTTCATTTTTGGTGTCAGATATTTGTCCCAGTAATGAGAGAAGAGTAACTGAGACCCCAGTAAGTCCTACCACCGGGGTGATGCCGGGGCGGCTTATCACAGCAGATCTTCAACCGTGAACAATGCTGATGATTACATAGGTAAGCATAGCATTTTAAAGCTCTTCCCTTCCCCGGCTGCTTTTCAACTGTGAAGTGGAAGAGTGTTTAAGGTCCACGCAGTGGTGACGAAAAGGATCGAAACTCAGCACCCGGGTATCCCAGGGAGTCTAGAGGACCTGAAATTATGCTGAAGAGAAGCAGGAGAGAAAAAAAAAAACAAAACAAAAAAAAAAAAACAACAGATACTTAGCTTGGAAATGATACTTTCAGACCATCACTGACATTCTAATAACTTTCCATACAATGGGATATAAGCAGTTACACAAGTTTGACACAGATATTTGGAAATTCAAGGAAATACAAAATTGTAGCCTGTCAAGACTATGGTATCTGGCCCAGTCTTTCTTTTATTTTCAAGTACTACTCTTGAGAGAGAGAATGACAGTAACTGAGTTTACACCATGAGCAGTGCATATCAAAAAGACAAGAGTGACATGTATTCCAAGCATAGTTTTAGCGTTACATTGTGCTAAAAAAAAAAAAAAAAGTAATGTTGATCTAAAAGGGTTAATGTTTAACTGATTGAGTAATCTTATATACCTATATGTATTAATCTAAACCGATCTGATGATGAAAATATGTAATATAACCACTGTTAAACTTAAATAATAAAAATATTAAATAAAAAATAAAAATAAATTAAAAAAAAAGAAAGAAAAAAACACAGATACAATTCCTTTCCCCCCTGGAGCTAATGTCCTGTCTGTTCTAAGAAGGCAGGAACACTCAGATATCCTTATTGAGTCCCGAAAGCCGGGGTGGGAGGCCTCAATGTCTGCAGCTCTTACTCTCTGTGATGTGCTCAACACTGAGCTCAGGCCCTTTCCCCGAGCTGTACCTCCCAGCCTTTAAAAAGGAAAACAAACAATATTTTGAAACAGTCATCATTATGTCACTAACTTGCCATGCTGAGATCAAGCCTGCCTCCCAGAATGCCAGGATCACAGCAGGTGGCAGCTTGGCTAAACAATGTCCCTGAAGGTTAGCAAGGAACACGGTGCCCTGGAAACACAGAGTTCGGATTCCCACTTTCGCAGCTCAGGCGCCTGTCCACTGTTAGCTCTCCTGTGAAGGCGCACACTGTCCTCCTGACTATGCAGCTCTTCTCCCGCAGCTCCCCTGCCGCCCCATGCCCGTGCGCTCCAGCTAGATGGGCCCTCCTCTCTTCCGGGTCTCTTGACTCCTTTGATGTTCCCAGCACTCACACCCCACGTGCCAACTGGCACAGCACGTACATCTGCCTATAAACTGTCTCTATCTCCTTTGCTACTAAGATCATTTAATGCATTCGGTGGTCTATAGGCTGTCAGTACTCAGATCAGACTCAATCATCCTCCTGGGCTTAGCCTCCCAAGTTCTGCGATTGCAGGCCTGGGCCACCACCCCTAGTCTCAGTCGCAGTCTCAGCGCACCCAGGGGCAGAGCCAGAACAGCAGACGGGGGTGGGGGTGGGAGGGTGGGATGTGTGTGTGTCAGTGCGGAGCTTTAGTCCAATGAGCTACGTCGCCAGCCCCTTGCTTCCTTTCTATTGTGATTTCCCTTAGAGGCTTCTAACCCAATGCCTCACCACCTCCTCCCAACCCTACTCCCATTCACCTTCTTCCCTTCTTCATTGTGGGGTTCTCTGTGACACGTCCCAGGCAGAAAGAGAGACACTCAATGCAAGATGCTAGGTTTGTCTCCTAAGGTCCACATGGAAGACCAAAACTTTTCCAGAAATTAAAAACTTTCAAATGTTCTCCTCTGGCATGACGAACTTAAAACTGGAGATTGCTTTCTTCTTTAAAATCTCTCGATTAGGAGGCAAAGCAGCTTACGAAATATTGTCTTCTGCTACTGGTCTTTGGGCATTTGGGGTGCCATGATCAACTGTAATAGCAGGCAAAATCTGGGGATCATAGAAATGGTGCCACGCATGGATGTAGACGCTTAGGCCATAAGGGAGGAGAAAACAGTAAAACTTGCTGGACACACACAGCAGTCACAGAGTGGTGACTGTGCCTCACAGATGTGCGGGCGCATGGTCCACGAGACAGACACAGGCAGCTTCACCACCTCTGCACAAATGTTCTGCCAAGGGCCAGCAAGGCCTGTGGCAATGTAGCACCTCGTCCACCCCTACCATGCGTAGCTGAGGCCTGGAATCCCTCGCAGCTTAGGGTCCCCTCAAGCGGGGAGGCTCCATGTCTGCTCACTCTATCTCACCAAGGGAAAACCACCTTCAATACCCAGGGGCACCAAAGAAAGAGCTGAGGAAGCGTTGGAAGGCTGCTTCACATGGTGACAGAGACAGGTCATCCTCCTAGAAAGACGGATGCCTGGGCTCAGAGGCCTGAGAGAAGGGCTTTAAAACATGGTGACGCTGAGGGGCCGTAGGAGGAGCCCCCGGTAGCACCTTGGCTTGGCTGAGTGAAGATGAAGCGTTCCATAAATTCGCACTCAATGTTATTCATTTAATTTTCCAAATTAACAGGGAAAGGGAGGGAAGGATAGCAGAGAGACAGACAGGAGAGACACAGAGACAGAGTGAGAGAGTCAGAGAGAGACAGAGGCAGAGAGAGAGAGACAGAGAGAGGGAGACAGAGAGAGAGACAGAGGACAGAGACAGGGGCAGGTAGAGACAGAGACAGAGACAGAGACAGAGACAGAGGCAGAGAGACAGACAGAGGTAGAGGCAGAGAGACAGAGGCAGAGAGAGACAGAGAGAGGGCCAGAGACGGATGGAGAAAGGAGACAGAAGGAAACAGGCAGGAAGGAAGGCAAGAACAGGGGGCGAAGTGAACAAGTCAGCGTCCACGGTTTGGTGCACAAGGCAGAAATGCAACTGGCCCCCGTATTTCGCAGGACTTAGTTTGCTTCATGGGACTCAAATGGGTCCATGCCTCCAGCAGCAGTGGTCCTCGCCGAGCTGGTCACCTCACGCAGAGTTGGAGAGGGGAAGCAGATTTTATCGAATGCTTCTATAAGCACACAATTGTTCACGAAACGAAGCAATTGCCACCTGATGTGTTATTGCATGCAAAATGTAATCCGCCAACTCCCCACCCCTTGGAAACGAAGGCAGAGTGTGCAGAATTTAGCTACACCTGCGTGACCAATGGCAGGGCAGAGAGACAGCTCAAGGGGCCACCTTTCTCGGTCAGGTGTGAGTACATTCAGCCAACTAGCGTTGCTTAGTCACTTCACACTACCGAGCGCTCTACTTTGACTCTGATGCATGCTCAGTAAGAAACAACACGGTACGAACCCCTGCCTTTCCTGAGATGCGCCTAGACCGAGCACCTGCATGCCTACCCTTTGCTGTGTCAGCCAGCTGGGCGTCACCTCCAGCCAAGCACGCTCAGGCCTCCTACCCTTGGCACCTGCTCTTCTGTCTTCATCCTTTTCCACCAGGCAGGCACCACACCTTCCCTCCCCAAGAACCCTGAGTACTTAACATCTCAAATTCGGCAGCTTCTAGAGATTTCCACCGCGTCAGCCACCAACCTCCTTCCTACTCTGCTTTGTCTTCTACATCTGCGCACACACCTCTCCAGAAGGTGTATCACATATCTGTTCATAGAAATATGAACGAAGAAACCTTTGCAACCTTGCCTGCCACCCCTCAGGCATGCGTAGAAGAACACAGGGCCACATGTAATGGCGTTAGTTGCATGCACGAACCGCTTCCAGACCTGGAGTGAGTCAGTGTGGGCTTGAAGTCTTTGCTGTGAAACAGTGCAAAGAAACACCCAATCACTGTAGGCTTTCTTCCCTCCACATTAAAATGAGGATAGTAACCCGAGTCCCTACCTCTGACACTCTATTAATTTGTGCACCTCAAAATTATGCAGGCAACAGCTCCAAGGAAAACAGAGACAGTAAGGCATTCAGGGCATCGGAGTGCATATGAGGCAAGGCAGAGAATGTACGAGTCAGGGTCGTTAGCATCCTGAGGCTTTTACAGCAAGAGCCAGGAGCACCAGGAATGTTCCCTGCACTTGGAAACGGCCACATGTACATGCCACACGCTGCACACACTGCTGCTGTGCTGTGAAGGATCCCGAGACTCTGTCCCGAGTGGAGGCCCAGGAGGACACATTTGCTAGCCCCTCTGCTCGCTGCTCTTGAGAGTCCAGCCTCAAAGCCGCTCAGAGGGCAGCCTAGAGAAGGTAAACGGAATCCGAGATGTGCAGTCGAACCCCACCAAGTGCCATGCCAGGGTGGGGACTCTGGCTAGAGTGCAAGTGGCACACTGGCACACATGGTCAGTGTGTTAAGAACCTCTAAAAGTTGACAGAGATCTATTGCCTTGTGAAATTCTCCAAAGAAGAAATAGAAGTAGCCAAGTAGAACAAAGAGAGCTTCTCAAGCTCATTCTCAAGCACGCATTAAAAGAATGAGGATTTGTTAGGCCTTCCTGTTCAGCACAGGTACCGTGGCAAAGACTGTCCTAGTGTCCTGGATTGCCCAGGATTTCAACAATTGTGTGGCTGTACACAGGTGTAACTTTTCAGAGGAACCATGACAATGCCTGGGAAAACCTAAAAGGCATTTGGAGTACAGGGGTCTCCCTTTAGGGAATTCTTTCAGTAACTCTTATTTGTTCAAGCAAAAATGAATGCTTATTAGCTAAAAAAGTGTGTGTGTGTGTGTGTGTGTGTGTCTGTCTGTGTGTGTGTGTGTGTGCGATCACTGCTTGAAATACACAAGGGACTATATAACTGCTGATTATTAAATTCTAGTTGATCGTATACTGGGTTTATGCATAGTGACTGGTCATGACATAGCTGAGTCTCAATGACATGGAAAGGTTTTTCATTTGCTATTGTACTCATTAATCCAAAATCTGTCAAGCAGTATTACAGCACGAACATGTACTCACACTCACAGGTATATATATATATATATATATATATATATATATATTCATAGGTATATGTATGTATTGTATGTGTGCATGTGTGTACACATGTAGAATACATGATGTTTGCTCTCCAGAACCTACCACTCACTGCAGGGGAGGGAAACGACCAAGTCATTACTGGGGATGCAAAATTTCAAATTGAAGATGGATCACAAAATAAGAAAAAGACACGGTTGGGTCAAAGCAAGCAAAGAAGGAGACTGATTCAGCTTTGGAGTTTAAGAAAGGGTTTCTAAGAAACAGGCACCTCACCTGTGGTCTAAACACTCCAAGTGACTAACTTCCTGAGACTTGTCTGTACCGGGAGGACAGACAGGAAGCCAGCGGAGGAGGGGAGGCAGAAATACTGCTGACAGGGCCTGGCAGGATGGCTCAGTGGTCTAAAGCACCTGCTTGGGCGGCTTCAGGGACCTTGGTTCGATCCCCGGCACAACATGCTGTGGGCAAGCTGAGCAGGCCATAAAAATGAGTGAATAAACAAAGGTTCTGAAACAAGAAAAAAATAAATAAATAAAATTTAAAAATCATTAAAAAAAAAAAAAAATTAAAGAAATACTACTGACAGTGCATAGCCAAGGCCACCTCTGGGGCTGGGGACGGATGTCAGGAAGCAGACTTGATGTCTCAGCTGATATGTCAGTACTCATATGGAAGTCGTTGCTAGTTCAGTCTAAAAGTGCTTCGTGCCCACAGCAAAGCCTCCCAAGGACCCTGCAGCTCAGCTCCTGAGGCTTGAGTGCTGAGGAGCCAGTCAAGCCCTCACACCTAGCCGTGGACACACGTGCCACCCTGGACCAAGGCAGGGCAGGGGCCTGCAGATGGGGGCGACACTAGGAGACTTCCAGTTCCGACTGCGGCAGCACTAGTGGGGGTGAGTGGGACAGAGCGGGGAGGGTCTTTTAATTTCACTTTACCTGGCAGAATACTGGTGTGAGGTTCACTTCACAGAGCGTGATGCAGGTATTTTCATGGTTGGCTAAAAA
>PVJA010007244.1:0-16110 GCA_004027025.1 Myocastor coypus | reverse complement strand
TCAGCGCTCTGTCTTGGGTACACAAAACACACACACACACACACACACACACACACACACAGCCAAGTCCACACTCACACTGAGATATTGAGGTATTATTTACTCTTTTTGATACTGGGAATCAAATTTAGGACCCTGGCTTGCCAGGCAGGCACTGTTCTGCTGAGCTGTATCCCTGTCCCAGTGCTAAGATATTAGAACAGCTATTTCTTGGAATCCTGGGTGAGCATCTGCCAGCGTTATCCCTAGTTAATGACAGGGCCAATTACAAACCACACATTTGGCAAATGTGCTCAAAATTTTCCAGTACGACTCTGTGACAGATTGTAACAAAGCCTGTCCTTCTCGGATTCCTGAAAACTTGCATCTCCATCACAGATGCTGATTCCCAAGATTACCCAGAGGTTCTGGGCAAAGTCTCCAAAGCTCCCTTCCTTTACTCATTGGAGACCCCAGTTGAAACAGAATTAAATGTTGTAAGCATCGGACATCTGTAATGAGACCAAGATTAAAGCTTGTAAAACAAACCCAGGTGAACATTTCCTACCCAGTCAGCACTTGAGGAAAGTTTTTCTATGTCACAGTGGATTGGGTATAAAATTCCTAAATATAGAGCCAGCAAGATAACTCTGTGGTCTAAAGCATCTGCTTGGGCACACTTAGGCAAACATGCAGTGACCAAGGTTTGAGCCCTGGCCCCAGGGTTACCTAAGTTAGAAAATAAATAAATAAATAAATAAATAAAATAAAGGGGCAGCCAGATAGCTTAATGAATTAAAGCACCTGCCTGTGGTGCTGGCCACAACCCTGGGGTACAATGAGTCTAGGATTGAGACTGGGCATGGTGGTATGTGCCATAGTACCGGTGCTTGGGAGGCTGAAAATAGGAGGGTCACTATGAGTCTGATCTGTGTAGTGAGACCCTGTAGACCCTGTACTAGCAATAAATAAATAAATAAATAAATAAATAAATAAATACCTAAATAGAGTAAATTTTTTTTTCATATTTCAGGGAAGGGTCTACAGGATGTTCAAGGTCTCATTACTAGATCAGACTTGTGATCTGCCTGTTTACAGCTTCCCAAGACTGGGATTACAGGTGTGCACCACCATGTCCAGTTTCAATTACTGTCTCAGTGTGTCCTGGGAGCGGAGCCAGCACAGCAAGCCTGAGGATATTAAAATAAATGTTGAAAGTGAAAGAAAAAACTGGACTATCCCCATACATAATAATTTCTAAACATAAGCAATGCTTGCTAAATAATGCAAAAGGGGAAGTAAGAGTATTTCGTCCGGTGATAGGAAGAGATTACACACACTGAGCTTCTGGGAGCACCAGACAAGCCCAGGTGACCGCCATCAATTCACAGCCCCATTTGGAATCCTGCCAGCTGCCCTTGCTACTCTGGCCTCTGTGTGCCCTCTCCCTGCCCTCTTTTTCGTCTGTATTTTCCTTCCTTGGAGCCATAGCCGCTGACTTGGGGACATAGAATGGTGGAGGGGGAAGAGAGAGGACGAAGGAGAGAGGGGGAGACATAGAGGGGGAAGGGTGGTGGTAGGGAGGAAGGGAAGGAGGGAGGCAGGGAGGGAGATAAAGGAAGAGAGGGCGGGGCAAGGGAGGCAGACAGGAGGCTATTGATCGATCGATCGAGACAAGATCGGGCATCAGCATTAGATCCTCTATTTCACTTTGCAGATATTTTATTTCTGTTTCATTTTGACAGGGCTAACTTTTCAAATTAAATCTCTTTATTGGATTTTTACCCCTGAATAGTTCCTGAAGATGCTGCCTTGGCAATATAAGAAAGTAAAATAAAGTAAATAAAATGAGGGGGGTTACATTGCCCTGCTTGAGAAAGCTGAGCCTCCAATGATGCTGCGTCTTTACCAACTGCCATGGTTTTGGGGAGCAGAGCCATGAAGTCAGGTGTTGGAAGGGGTGCAGACCAGGGGCAGAGGTGGTCTTGTCATCCTGTCATTTTTTAGAGTACAGGTTATATGCACCAGGTGCTACATTATAAAAGACATCATTAGCCCCAGAGCTTGGCAATGAAAGAAATCTGGGATGTGGTGAATCCCATCCAGAGCTTTCTAAATGAAGTTTGTCATCAGGGAACAAAGCCCCTAAAGCTCTTGTCTTAGTTTTCTGCCGCGGGTGTTGGTACTCAGTGTGCTGCACAGGCCACCTCAGCCAGCGCTGTGGGAAAGCTTGTGAGGAATGCAGGAGTCTGGGCTGTCGCTGCATCAGGGTGCATGTCCCAACGAGATGCCAAGGAGGGCCACATGTATGTTACAGACTGGGCAGTGCTCTGGGATTTTCACCCAACCTGGTGAGGGTGGGAAGATAGCCAGGGGGCAGCCATGAGGACCGCTTAGCTGTATGTCCATCCACTGACTCAACGTGCACTTGGTAAGTGCCTGGTAGAATAGACCAAACAGAGAAAGGCAGCCCTTGCCCCCATTAGATTTATGGACCAGTGGGGAGGAAACATGACTAAATCATTAAACAAGTGGAATGCATGTGCAGCTCGCACTGAGAGGAAAGTCAGTGCAAGTCAATTAGTACATACATACGTATGTACGTACACACAGGCAGAGTGAGGAAAGTCAGTGAAAGTCAATTAGTACATACATACGTATGTACGTACACACAGGCAGAGTGAGGAAAGTCAGTGAAAGTCAATTAGTACACACATACGTATGTACGTACACACAGGCAGAGTGAGATGAAAGGAAACAAAAAAAGGAGCCATATCAGATTGGAAGACTAAGAAGGGTGTCTCAGGCACAGAGTACTCAGTACCCAAGGGCCACCCATCTGCAGCGACCAGCTCTCTCCACTGACCAGAGCTCAGGCAAGCTCAAGTAGTGTCCTGAGCAGAGGAAACATAAAGTCCTAGGTCCTTGAGCCAGGATGCCTGCACACTGAGCCCAACAGCTCCAAGAACTGAAAACAAAGCCCAGGGCCTGTAGGCAGGCCTGGAGAGAGCAGGCAGGATGGAGACGGCTGAGAAGCAGGTCAAGTGTGGCTGACGCTGCCGGTGTGCTCTCCACCGCCAGGCCAGTGAGAAGCCAGCCAGAGCTTTGTTCTAGGTGCACTTAGGGTCTCCTCTCAGGAAGGCTGCCGTCTCTGCAGCGTAGTAAGAATGGAACTTGAAGTCCAGTATAAGTTCACCTGCTGCATGGAAACAGAGCAGAGGTGGAGCAGAGACACCCAGCTGCGGAGCTCACCCTGCCAGGTGCCTGGGACCAGTCACGCGCGATGGCCCTCCCTCTCCCGGGCAGAGACAGAGGACACAGTCAGCCTGGGCCCCAATTTGTGCTTCTGCAAACTGTGCCAGAGAATGCATTAATACCCCAGACAGGGGAGCAAAACCTCTAGGGATGAAGGCTCACAGCAGAGTCCTGAAGGATAGGGGGGTTCCAAAGGATTGGGCCATGCAGGCGGCCTCTTCAAGCTGATAAAGGGCAGACGATACCTTCTGCCTTTGTGTTCAGAAGAGCTAAGGCTATGTGGGCCAGGACCCAGGGCACAGACAGGGAATGTCCTCTGAACTTGCCTGTCACTCTGTGGGGCAGTGCCGGGCACCCTGCCGCAGCCTCTCTGCTCTGGGGTCCGTGTGCACGGTCTGCTGCCTTTCTCTCCCTCACACCCACCCCTCCCTCTACACACACCATGCTCCTGAGCCTAGCGCTATGTCAGCAACGTCAGAGCTCTCCTGAAGCTCTCCTCAGCATCAAGGAAGGCGAGGAGGAACATGGGCACTGTCACTCAAAAGTGTGACAGGTCAGGCACTGCATGGCGATTTTATATGCATTGGCCTATCTAAGCGTCACCTGAAAGGACTCTGAGAATCAGACACTACTGCCATCATCTTTGTATTTCCCATGTACTTTAGGTAGTCTGTTACTAAAATTTCTATGCTTTGCTTTTCTCATCTATAAAACGGGTTAACGACTCACATAGTTGTCACAAAATTAACTGTAACAAAGTATAGGAAGGTCCTAGCAGTTGCGGCAACAGGGCAACCGGTAAACAAGCTACAGCTGTAGGGCAACCGGTAAACAAACGTGAGCTAATAAGGAGCCAATATTATTAAATTCCTTAACTTACAGACAAAATAAACTGGAGCAAAAAGGGTTAGGTGGCTCCACAATTAGTGAGCTTGTTTGAGACATCCATCTATCCATGTGAATTTGAGAGGCGCACCCCACCTCCCCTGAGACCGTGTACCTGAAGCCACAGCCTCCACAGTGGGTATTCACTGTACCCCACCTACCCAGGGCAAGGAGGAACCAGGAAAAGGATGAGTGGCTGTCTCAAAAGACTGCCCTCTCCTTCTGCCTGTGGGAAAGACACAAAGGATGATTTCTTTTTTGCTGTTCTGTGCAAGTACTTTAGGAATCTCTCAAGAAGACAGGGAAGAACTGGATGGTATCTGATGGATGGATACTGAAACACAAAATCAAAAATGAACATAGTAGCACCGATAACAAAACTCTGTAGAAATTAGGAACTTAGAAATTTAATTTTCACTCGAAGATACCTTGATGAGATGAGAGGATTCTGCTAGCATTTTCATTAATCTAATCTGAATAAATCCGGAATATATAAAAATTATGTAGCTATCCTCAGTTACTGAGGGTAAGACACAGCCTCATTCCACTGCAACGTGGACTCTGCTGGTGTGGTCACACAGACTTGATTCATGGCAGACAGAGAAAACCGTTCTTGCTTCTGAACCCCAGGACCACGCGATGTACTTACGGCCATCCAGCGTTCTCGCCTCCAGGTGCACAAGGTCTGGCTCCTTGTTTGAACCCATCACAGACCTGGAAAATGAAGAAACATAAAAACGCACACATTAATAAGCTCACATGTGTATCCCTGAAGCCCACAGACTGTTAATATCCATAGATGTTTAAAACCTGAAGCCTTGGAACATGTCCATTGTACTTATGGACATGGTCTGACAGTAAAATTTCCACTTCAATTAAAAGCCATAATGAAATCTGTGTTTGATGTCGGCCAGGTCCAGCTCTGGTGGGGCCACTGTGTGGCATTAGCTTGGACTTGCAAATAAGCTAACACAGGGCATATGTGTGCCCCACAGTAACCCACCGACAGCACATTAAACTTGCAAAACGTGTCAGGCAAATGCAAGACATGTTACTTTAGCAGCCTGACTTAAAAAGTAGTTGATAGAGTAAACTTATTTAATCAAATTGTTTTTCATTTTCTCTTCCAGGAATTGCTGCTCCCACCCTACAAATTATGGTACCCAGAATGCAATGTCCGCCTTGTTGAACCCGTGTTGAAACTGTGAAAAAAGGCAAACACACCTCTCTTCCTCTACTACACATGCATGAAACCACCCATGGAAACAAAACGATAGCCTACGTAAAGGTCCTCGGAAGTGCAGATCGGACCCTGTAATTTTCCAGTGAGCCATGTGGAAGAGAAAGTGGTGATTCTGTTAGTTAAATCATATGAGTGACAATGCTTTGTCTCCAGAAAACTCATACAGGAAGACTAATAAAGGTAGGGCTCTCTATATTATTTTTTAAAAAGCCAGGATTTTATTTATTTATTTATTTATTTTTGTAGTTTTAGGGAAGGATCTACAAAGTATTCAGGGTGTCACTACTAGAACAGACTTGTAGTGATTTACCTGTTTACAACCTTCCAAGAACTGGGATTACACGCCTGTACCACCACACTCAGTCTCAGAATCTTCACAACTTTAATTGGTTTCATTCTTACATGGAAAAGAATCAGAAGGCCAAACTGTCCCTCTGTCTGCTCTGAGCTACCAAGCCCAGAAGTTTACTCTGTGCTAGAAAAAGAAGATCTCACAAATGCATACGGCCCTCAGGACTTGGTGTGGTGCCAGCACCCCAAGCAGCCAAGCCCGCCTCACCTCACTGGCCTCCTCTCCCCAGCAGCACACATGGCACCACTGCTCAGAGGTGCTGTGAGCGTGTTTTCACCCCCACTGGGAGGCAGGGCTCACTGCTGGGTGGGGCTAGAGAACTGGCTCCAGCTCGGCTACAGACTCTTGGATCCTGATTGTAACGCACAACTGAAAAGCCTCTCCTGAGAAATACATCCCAGTTACAACAGAGACAGCGTTTCTACCCATCTGCAAGCATTTATTTTGAAATAAGTCTTCTAATTATGTATCATGGATTATTATACATCAGTAGTGTTGCGTTTTTCCAAATTTAAAAGCAACTGTTTCTCCAACATCCCTTGGCACACACGCGCGTGTGCACATACACACACACACACACACACATGCATGTGCACATACATGCACACCTCAAATAGAACTACCAGGGACTTTGTTTTAAATAGCTTATGTTCATATTTATAGCTGTAAAATAGAGAAGTGGAATTAAGTAAGGAAGGAGCTAGAAAAATTAATGAAGAGATGAGATGAAGAAGGGAGGGAGAAAGAAAGAAATTAAGGAGATAGAAAATGCATAAAGTTTTAGGAATTCTCTGCAGTTAGTAAGTTAATTATTGTCCCGGGTCATTCTCAGGCTATTCTTATTAGAATTCATTTCCCACCTCAACGACTCATAGGCCTGACTTGCTTAATTTCTCTTCATCTTTACGTTGTCCTCCTTATCTGGTGCCCCGAGTTTTCTCCTTCAGAAACTGTCACCTTTTGTTCCCTCGAAAAATCTTGCACCTCAGAAGCATAAAGCAAAACGCTAGTAAGTCTTGCTGTCTTACTGGCTCTCAAATGGTGTCTGCAGGTGACAAAAACACTTCCCTGGGTCCTGTGGCATCTTTCTCTGTGTTCCTGGCTCCAGGGCATGAAGCACAGTGGCTGCTCTAGTTCTCTGAGTTATCTCTCTATATGGGAGCCCTTGTTTGACCTAAGATTTTCTTCCTTATCAAATCAGGAAAAGAAGATATAAGACCAAAGTAGTTCCTTATTTTCACAAAGTCTGATGTGGTTAGCTGTCTTAGTTACTTTTCTCGTTGCTGGGACAAATACCCGACACTCAAAATGAAGGAAGGAAAGGTTTATTTAGCTCACAGCTCGTGGAGGTTTCAGTCCATATTTGGCTGGCCCAAGGCTGAGTGGAACAGAGCAGAGAGCATCCAGTTCATGGCGGCGGAACAGCAACAAAATGGTGGCAGAAGCAGCCAACCAAACAGGGCGGCAGAGAGCAACAGCAGAGAGCAACAGCGCTAGTCTCTCTCTCTGTCTCTCTTTATATTACATTCAGGCTCTCTGCCTCAGCCTCCACCTTAGGCTACACTGATAATCCCAGAAGTACTGAGACCCATACACCCATCAGTACTAAAACCCATAACCCCAGGGATCATGGATCAAGTCTCAAACTCTATGCCCCCTGACTCCTGAGGCTTTGGGGGGACAACTAGACATAAACCATAACATTAGCTAGCCTCTTCCTATGTAGCAGCAAATGGCCCCTCCCAGCCATTATTCTTCAGCTTCTAAAGCTGTCTCGGCAGTAATTCCCGTTTCGGTTCCAGTTGCTCTCGTCTCCTAGAAATGTACGTTATATAAGCCAATCCCCAATTAACAACCTGTTGTGCCACTGAACTCCCCAATGTCTTATCTCATAAAAGCCCCAGGCCGCCAGAGATGGGGGCCTGATGCGTTGGGAATGACCTCAGTCAGTGCCTCTCAGCATACACAAACATGCCTCCAAACCCTGGTTGTCATTTCAGTGCTTCTGCTTTCCATCACATCTGTCACATTAGCCAATGAGAGCAATGATGCTGACCTCTTGGCCACTGCTCAAGGCCCTCCCATAAGGAACTCTCCAGGTCCTGATGGGAAGTCACACTCTCAAGAGTTTTTGAGTCTCCTTGGAGGACTGGAAGCAGATTTCTGGCTCCCAACTGGAGCAGCTCACATCAGACCCCAAATGGAGGATGACACAGTCTGCCTATCTGCCTAGTGGCCTGCCTGATTCTGGTAAGACCCCAGGACCACCCCAGTTAGTCCACCAGTCCTGCCCAGTACAAGCATAAGAAGAGCTTAATCAACTCTTATTAGTGAAGGCCACCCTCAAGGGAAGGGGCGCTGCATTGTTTGACCATGAGTGCCGGCTGAATGGCTGTGTGAGTGGAATGGACGGTGTAAGCAACAGGCTGCTCTGTCCTGCACCAGGACTGGGAAGCACCGGTCACAGGGGCCGAGTGGGCCCTCACTGGGGTCTTCATTGTACTTCTATGGCTAACATGGTTCTGTCCCTGTGTTCTAAACAACATGAGAACCAAACTAGCCATCAAAAGGAAGCCACCAGGCCATCTGAGCATCTCTCAGACTCAGCCCAAGCCAGAAAAGCTTTAACTTGCTCTGCCAAGTTCCCCAACTCTGACCTGTTTACAGTCAGCAAGCCCAGGTGCCCATCCAACTGTAGCACCACCACCTCCGGTACCACAGCCTCCTGCTCTACTGTCAGCAACTTCTTCTGACTCTAACACTGGAGAAGGCTGTCATATGTTTACTATAATTCATTAATCAACTGGCACAGGGTTTTGCTATGCAGCTAGGACTTGTAGTGCTCCTCCCGTCTCAGCTGTCCAGCCCTGGAATCACAGGTGCACATCATCACCTTTACATGCTTGAGTGCCCTACATCTCTCCTGGAATGTGACCAGCCACAGTCACACTCTAGTCAGCTGTCCTGGACTTGATCTTGGCTCTGTCTGTACCCCAGGAGGCAAAACAACAGTCAGCAGTGTGAAATGCCTGAAGATCATGAGCCTGAAATTTTGAAACTTGTTTCCAGAAATATGGACAAAGGACTCATTCCCAGGGCCTGCTGTTAATCCTGCCCTTTTGGTGGTGGAACTCTGTCCCAAGACAACCCCACCCAATTCAAATAGCATCCCTTCCCTGACCATAAAGCCGGCTCAGGAGCTCTAAGCTGCCAAGGGCGTGCAATCTCCCTCCAAATATGCTACCTCAGTGTTCGCCACCCACAGCCTGCTGGTCCTTCTCTCTGGACATAAAGAATAAGTGCCTTTTTCTGCCTTGCATTGGCTCCTTTCAGCCAGCCCCTCTTTGCCTTTAAATGGACTCAATAGCCAACTGACCTAGATTCAAGGCTCCAGAGGTTCAAAATCTTGTTTCCTATTTAGAAAACATTTTAGATCATCAACATTCAAGCTGCTTGCTGAAAAGACACAAATGCTCTGCTACAATATATGGCAGAAACTGGTTTCAAGAAAGAAGCTCCACAAATGTCTTGGAGCTGAGGGCTCCTCTATCCCTTCCAGGCGGTCAGTCCCTGGGAACATCCAATGTCCCCCCAGGGCCACCGCCTCACCTTTTCTGTATGCACTAACAGCCACTGTCCTCTAGATCAAGGAAGCAGACAAGCTCCCCTTAGACCAAGACCTAACTGCCTAAGGTGCCACTTGCTGTACTAGGAAGAACCATTCTAAAACACAGACCTCCTGACAGACACCCTGTTTATGGACAGAATTAGCTAGGTAAGAAATAAAATCTTATACTCATCCAGATGGCTAATGCTGACAACAGTTCTACTAAGCACCGAACATGGTTTCAATGGAAATCCTGAGGGGATTTGACAGACCTTGGGAGATACAAAAGTTACATATGTTCTTATACAGGTCTTGCTTTAACTTGCCCTTAACCACCCAGCAGAGAAGCTTAACCATGAGGCATAAAACGTAAAGCTAGATTAGCATGCTAAGCTATAAAAGGCTTAAATCAATAGCTTCCAACACTGCCAGTTCTGCCAATAACCCACTACAATTATGGAATACTGGACTATATATACATCTACTTTCTCTTAGTTCAATGAGAAAAAAAAATTTGTACCAACGATGATTGAAAAAATTATCATGTCTACATCCTGTGCTCTTTATAACTACTATGAAGACAACAATATGCATTTTTGTTAATTATTGGGAATGTACTATTAACATGTTTTGAGACTGTGGTATTGTTATTTCTAATTAAAAGTAATACAAAACTAAAATCTTACAGGCTAGATATGCTATGGTCACTTTGACCGAAAGTACTTTGGCCAAAACTTTCATGCAGGGATGATGTACACAGAAAACTGCTGCTGTGAAACTTGCCCCCAGTGACGTAAAAGAATGCAACCCAGAGGCCTAAGCCTCCTCCAGGGATCCAACTGACTGAAACATCAACCGCAGCCAAAAAAGCTTTACCTGGCATTATAGGAAGATGAGAGCCAGATCTGCCCACATAGCTCCTTCTGCAAGCTTATGACACAGCACTGATACCGGTACTCTGGCAGGTACCTCAGGCTTCAGCATCTGCCACTGGCCCTGACCTCGCGCACTGTAGTGGATTCTCCCCATTTAGTGATACGTGGATAGATTACACAGAAATAAAACAGAACCCTACAGAAACAGCGAGTAATCAGTTAAAGTACCAGCTAGATCTGAAGACATTCTCTACTCACATAGAATACAGTTACATATTAATTTCCTCTGCAAGTTTCAAAATTCCAGACTTAGGTCTGCCAAACAATTCATGCGGACATCAGTACAATGGGCACGGTATGAGCAAATTCCCAGTTGACAAGTAATTCTGCCTGTGTTCTTTCTGACTGCTTGGGCCTCAGGTCTGGAGTCCTGATCAGCACCTGTAAATGTAAATAAATCTGCCTCCAAATCCTGGGCACCGTTTATTTGTTTGTTTGCGGTTGCAACCCTGTCTAATATGCTTCTATCATTAATAAAACAACCAGCACAATAAACTGAAAAGTTATTTATTATTTATTTATTTATTTATTGACATTTTTGCACACTGTGCAGGATCTCACTATGCAGCTCTGACTCGTAGTGGCCCTCCCGTTTCCAGCCTCCCCAACACTGGGATTACAGGCATACACCACCACACCCAGCCACAGTGCCCTGCTAAGTGTGCCCGGGACTGGGGCCAGCATGGAATGCGGGACTGGGCATCAAACCCTAGTCCCTGTGCTTGCTTAAGCAGATGCTAAACTCACTGAGTTCTCTCACTGGTCCTTTAAATGAAACTTTACATATTGAAGCTGAGAAGACACAGTGTGTCCAATAACCTTGGTTTGTAGCACAATCCCCTCTACAACGCATGGGCTCACTATGTGGCAGTAGCCCGAGAAGGGGCAGGTATTGCTGTTTTTATGTCTGAGACCCCTGTGGAGTCTGGGTGTGCGGTGCTGAGTGCAGCTAAGTATCTTGGAAGATGTTGGTGTTAATGGCCCTGTGTTCTCCCGGACTCCTCAGAGAAGTGTGTCACAGACGCCCCTTCCCTGTCTGCGTCACTGCAACATAAACCGTGTGCATTTCGTAGGAAGAAGGAGATGCGGTGGTTTTCTTTTTTCTAAGGTCCACTGTTATTTCCTTTCTGTCACCATTATCCATCCTTATCATCAAAGCAAAATGACATAAACATAGAACTTGATCCGAGATGAATCACTGATGGCCTGACTTGCAGAGTAGGACCGCGGCAGGGGCCCACGCAGCACTGTCCCAGCCTATTTCTGAGTCTGACTTCCAGGACCCGGCACGAAGCCCTTGGACTTACCCTTCTGGGTCACACGGCACACACTGCTGCTGTGGCCTGCCCGAGTTCGCCATCTATTTTTACATACATGATGGTTTTAATACACTGAGTTGCAAAGAGAAGTTTCTTTCATTACTGAATTCTCCGTGATGACGAAAGCATGAAGATGCAAGTGTCCTCAGTATACATATGGGCACTGTTTTATGCTGGTCACTATTTGCCGTTGTATTCCATAGAATAGGGTACTCAGTCATGGGGCTGGGGACAATGGAAGTGCTGTCTCGAACCCTTGAATGATTAAAAAGAAAAAGAGAAAGGTATCTGTGTCTTATCTACCTGTACACTGCCTTCATAGCTCGTGAAGGAGCAGGCTCCTCTTGTATGCTGAGCTTCACAAGGGGCACAGCAGCCTCCCTGCCCACTCACCGGGCAGCTCTGCCTGGCACTCACACCCTGTCATCTTCTCTTTGTATCATAACTCCTACCACTAAGCCTCAGCTAGAGATGGTGAGATGCAAAGCTGGCTTCCCAGAAGGGTCCCCACTTAGGTCCAGTTATGACTCCCTTCTGAGATCTCCAGGATCCTGTGCATGCTTGAGCCCAGCAAGAAAAGAGACCGTGACCAGTGTCCCAGAATGTGCACTCTAAAGTCGTTAGCAGATTCCTGACATGTAGAGCAGCTGTAGAAAAAGCCGCGGGCCCCTTTCTTTTATAAGTCCTTTCTCTTCCAAAAGATGAGTAGGGAATATTAATACCCTCCTAAAAATACTAGTCATGTAGGACTCCAAAACTCTTGGCATAGGATGAGGGTTCCATTAAGGAAATGCCAAAGCTGATTTATCTTCATGGCAACAGAAAAAGAAATCATAGTGAGAGATGACGGCCCAGGCAGGAACTATTTCAATCAGCCAAGTCAAGACTTACTTATTTTTTAGTGATACACTGCAAGCCCCTTTTGTGTGATTGGATCAAGGACTGCAGGTTCCCCCCAAGGGGTCTGGAACTACAGCAGCGAGAGTAGCCAGGAAGTGTGAGGGCTCGCAGTCCCATGGTGCAGTGCGAGGACTTGGATGATGACCTTTCACCTGCAGGCAGAGATGTGGAGCAAGGGCAGAAAGAACCTCCAGGAGGCTGAGAAAATGGACTGAATCCTCCCAGATCGGTCTCCCAGGGTCCATAAATATTGGACAAAAGTGCACATATTTAAATGCAAACAGCAGGTGCTAAGCCTAAAGCCTTAGGTCAAGAAGTCATCTTTGGAGGCCTTCACTAGTAACTTTAGTAACTTTAGAAAACTAGTGTTTTCTAGGCAGAGCAGTAGAAAATGAAAAGGGAAGCTCACAGATCCAATCATGAACTGCTTTCGCATCCTGCTAAGGAACAGTTGATCCTACAGGCCATGGGTGGTGTTCAAGAGGGCTGCAATGAGAATTTATAAACAGCTACCTTGAGGGCGTTCAGTCTGGCTCCCTGGCTCCTGCTCGTCTTCCAGGGAAGCTGTGAGGCGACAGTTGCACATCATGGCTGATCTGCTCTGCTGAGGAATGTGAAGCAAAGCTGGCTCCAGCCACTTCCTCCATGCTGACAGGGTCTTAACTGGGTGCTCACATCCAAGAACACCCAACACCCACTTTAGATTTTTTTAGCCTTTTATTTTTTTTTCCCCTGTCTTTTTGAGACAGGATCTCACTGTGCAGCTCAGGTTAACCTTGAGCTCACTTTTGTAGCCCAGGCTGGCCTTGAACTCACACTGATCCTCCTGCCTCAGCCTCCCAAGTGCTGGGATTACAGGTGTGCGCCATTGTGCCCAACTCAGGACTCATTTTAGAAAGCAACCTAAGCATCATCAAAGACAAGAATATGAATACAAGCGAACCCAGCCTGAGAGTGTGCTGACGGTGTGCTCGGGGCCACAGCCGCCTCCTGCCATATAACCCACCGCATGTCTCCTCTTTTTAGACATTTTCTGTAGGGACACTCAGAAATGTCACCACTCTGACGTTCTCCTGGCACTGTGTCTCAGTTTATGCCTACTCAATACAATGCCCATAAATCCTGCCCCATCGCACCGTGTCCTGGCGTAGGTACCCGCGGAGCGAGTGTTACAACTTAACACAGTGCTGGGGCAGCAGCAATTTATTCAGATTTAGAAGTGCAGCTGGAAGCAGAAGGGGAAGGAGGCATGACCTGCAGAGCAGGAGGGTGGGGACTGTGCAGACCCCTGTTCTCACACTGAGGTGCCCACTGCCCTCGCCGTGCACAATGACATGGGACCAGGAAGCCTTCGCTATGTGCAGAAGCAGCCGCGTGCCTTGCTTTCCTGGCCTGCAGCCCAGGGCTCCCTCCTCATTTGCCAGGTGAGTGAGGACTGTTAACAAGACTAACCCAGAAAAGCTTGGGGAAGGCCGCGGCTCTGTTCCAGCACAAGCAGCTTGGCATCAAGTTTCTTCAGCTGCTTACCGAGCACAAATGCCCCAGATGAAGTGAAAAGCAGACTGGGTCTTTTCAATATCTCTTCTTAGCCTGACAAAAGTGCTTATGTGTGTGTGTGTGTGTGCACGTGCATGCGCTTCTTTATTCTAGATCTGCCTGTATGACACTTTTCCCAGCACCAAAAGTGCTTGGAATTGACAATGAATAAAGTGTCAAAGAGTAAACAGACCAATGTAAACGATGCTTCATTTCTTCCAGGCATTGTGGCCCCTGAAGTCAGCATGACCAGCAACCTAAGCGCACTGAATTCAGGTACATTTTCTTGCACTTGTTCCCAAATCAAATGGCCAACTATTTCATTTGTGAGAGTCTGCCACAAAGTGTGTGTGTGTGTGTGTGTAAGGAGGAAAGTGGGGAGCCCTTTCTGACTCAACGCAGAAGTGTGCTGTGAACGGGAGGACATCTCCTACCCCAAGCACACAGTACACATGAAGCTGCGGGTGTGAGCAGGACGCCTAGAAAGAAGGTCGCCAGGTCCTGGCCCTCAGGGCATCCAAAAGACTGGGTGGGCATGGGCCGGGACGAATCCTTCTGCTGCAGTTTTCTCTTTTCCTAGTTGAGTGAGCCAGGGTCTCACTTTGCTGCTCAGGCTGGTCTCGAACTTGCATGGATCTTCCTGCCTCAGACTTCCTAGTGCTGGGATTACAGGCGAGCCCCACCACACCCAGAGTGACTTTGCATCTGACACCTCTATTTGCATTTCCTCTTTGTATTTCCACGCTTACATGCCATTTCTTTGTCTTTATTATTATCTTAGGCACAGGACGTCAGGTTTTAGAGACACAGCTAGCAGGCAGGCCAGACCCCCATGGCTGATCTCCACATAGACGTGAGAAACCCAGAGACTTACAGTGATGGGAAGGTGTAGCTAGATAAGAGTTGATCACAGCTCAGTAAGGGTTTGGATTCTTTGAAAAATTATTGATATCATACCCTGTATGCATTTCGGCAACTTGTTAATTTTACAGTTATTTATTCCATAATAGTTCCATATCAGAGCATAAAATTAATGAAATAATCTCTAAATGCTTTATTTCCATTCATTAACTTAAAGTAGCAAATTAACTTAGTAATTCCCCATCGGTGGACTTCCAAGCAAAAATGTATGTAAATGGGAGAAAACCAATGGAAATATATGTCTGGGAGCCTTTATTAGCCATGATTAAATTTCTGTAAAAAGTTAGATGTGGATTACTCCTACAACTAATATTGACCTATCTGTGCTTCTAGCAATAACAGGACACCATCTTCATTCTAGAAAATGAAGTGTAAGGCTGTGGCGTGCAAATCGTAGCAGGAGAAAAGGGGCCTTGGGGGCTAGCGCAGGGGCCAGGGATTCTCAGCCCTCAGAGTGTTTGCAATGCCGGCACCAGGCACTAAGGTTGCTGTCTTAGTTATTGTAGTTATTGTCATGGTACCTTCTCTCTCATGGTCCTGGGACAAAATACTTCACGCCCCCAATTAGGAAAGGGCTTTAGCTCCATTTGGGGACGTTTTGATGCATACATGGCTGGTCCAAGGCAGACTGGCACATGGCACAGGGCAGCAGTTCATGGAGGCAGAAAGCAGCAATGCAGAGAGAGCAAAAGGAGAGAAGCGCCGGAGGCCAGCCCCACTCCCGCCCTTGTGTTTACTGCACGCAGGGTGTCTGCCCCAGGTGTGTGTCTCCTGCACACTCGTGATCCTAGCCTTGGAATATGAATTAATCAGGAACTCTAGAGGCCACCCCATGGCCACAGGAGGCTTGAGGCTCTCCAGACACAGCCACAGCAGTTGTTTTCTCATTGCTGAGATACAACACTGGACACCTACAACCCTCAGGTGGAAAGGTTCACTTTGGCTCACTGCTTACAGAGGCCTCAATTTATAGCTTACTGGTCCCAGGGCAGGGAGTCATGACAGAGGGCAGTGCCTCACCTCTTGGCAACAGGAGGAGGAAGGGAGGGGGAAAGGGGGGGAGGGAGGGAAGGAGGGAGGGAAGGAGGGAAAGAGTGGGGAATAAGGGGGAGGTGGCTCATGCCTGTAATCCCAGCACTCAGAAGGCTGAGGGAGGAGGACTGGTGCGAGTTTGAGAT
>PVJA010007243.1:0-69478 GCA_004027025.1 Myocastor coypus | reverse complement strand
CCAGGCAGGAGCTGGGCCAGCTCTCGGCTCTCAGCGACACCCCAGGCTGCAGTTCTGTGTTTCCTCTGCCCCTCCACATGCACTATGTCCTGCCTTGGTTCCCAGACCCAGGTATGCCAGGACAGCTTTCCATAGTCACATGATACAAACCAAACAGAACCAAGCCCTGGAGGGCAGCACTGGAAATGGCTTCAGCATGGCCCACTAGGAAAGGCCCTGGACGAGACAGGGCGCCAGGACAGGTGGGCTGGGACTGTAGGCCTGCTGCATCTGCATGGAGCCGCGTGGCTCAGTTGGGTCACCCTCTTCAGCCCTGGGCTCTAGACAGAAGAAGGTGCATGGACAGTGCTCTGTCCGCAGAGCCTCCTGGCGCCAGGAGCCAGTGGGCAGCCCCTACAGCCACCAGCCACACACCCCTGCTAGGCACCTGCTGCCTTCCAGCCACATGCTGAGCCAGGTAGGCCTCCATTTTACAGGTGGGTAAGCCGAGGCTTGTGGGCCGAATCTCTTGCTGGCTGTGGCTAAGCATGGGCTCTCTGACCCCTTCCGACAATCCTGCCTTTTTCCCATCACCACCCCTTCTGCTCCTCTGTACCACTGGGCCTTCTGTTTCTGGGCCACAGCTCCTGGCATTTGGGGTCCCTGGTTCAGCAGCCCCTGCCCTCAGCCTTCATCTGCAGGTAACTCAGACTTGTTTTCCCAGCCTCTGCAACCGTGCACCCCCCCCCGTTTCCATGGCAACAGCTGCTGCTAGTGGTCTTTAGGGAGGCACAGGGGTGCAGTCTTGTGTCTTTTACAGTACTCTATTTAGGGCGCAGATTAGTTCTCTGGCAGTGTGAGAACCACTATGTATCAAGTTATGCCAGAGAAAGCATTCAGCTAGCAGCAGCTAGTAGGGAGCTGATAAGCACACGCCAGGGTGGCTGGGAGTGGGGCAGAGCCTGGGCTCCACCAGGCAGCCCCAGTCCCCTTGATCAGGTGTCCACCCCTCCACAGGCCTCTCTGTTTTTTCCTCAGTAGCACCAGGTCTGTAATGTCCTGTGACCACCATGTCCTGCATCTTCAAACACAGAAATCTAGAGGCAATAGGCCCCCAGATCTCTTGGGAATGAGGTCCCTTCTGGAGAGAGGCCCAGATGTGTGCAGGCTCCCCTGGGCTGCAAGATGAGGGAACAGAAATCTTCCTCTATGTGGGCCCTTCTTGTATTAAGGCACTATTTAGGAAGGCCCTAGCAGTTGCTATATAAACATTACTACCTCCAGTCCTCACCCAAAGTATGATTGGCCCCACCTTACAGATGGATAAATGGAGGCTAAGTGAAATATAGGGTCACGGTACACTTCTAACCCAGTTTCTCACACAGAGCAGGTTCTGTCTCACCCCCAGGACCTTTGCACATGTTGCGGCCTGCTGGAGTCCCCTCCTGATCTGCCTCACCAAGCGACTCATGCCCAGGCTTCAGCTCTGCTCAGTGCCACTTTTGGAGACACCCTTCATACCCAGCCCTCTCCTCTTCTACTGGTATTCTCTGTCATGCTCCCTGGCTTCTTCCTGTTTGCCATCATATAGGCATCTGTCACCAACCGCTTTTGTTCCACTCTAGCCTAGGGAGCATGTTCCTATTGCAGGGGAGACCCAGTCCCTGCTGCTTGATACTTGAGCCTCTGCCATCACGGTGGGGGGCACCATGCCCATTGTGGAGTGTGTGAATGAGTGAATGAACAAGTAATTGGTGAATGAATGAATGAATGAGTGGGCGAATGAAGGGACCCAGTCCCCTTCTCTGACTTCAGTGTGTCAGGTGTAACCTGGGCACAGCAGGATACAGAGCCAGGCTGGATGCCTTGCTGGGCACTCTCCAGCCCCAGGTCTCCCGCTAGCCCCCAGGGGAGCTCCCTGCAGTCACTCAGTGGAGCTCCTCCAGTTTTTTTTTTTTTTTTTTTTTTTTTTTTTTTTTTTTTTTTTTTTTCTTCCGTTTTTCTCTTTCTTTTGAAGCCCCAACCGGTTTGGTCTGAGGACAGATGCCTGAGCCTCTCAGAAGTATCACTGAGTCTGCACACAAGCACGCCCCTCAGAATGGCACTTTGGTAAGTGCTGCAGATGTACCCAGCACACCCCAGAGGCCTCCTGCTTCTGCTGTGAGCAGAGAGAAGCCCTGGAACAGTTTCCCCTTTCACTCCTATCTCTGTGCTCTGTTTATGTAAAAGATTGCCTGGTGGCTCTGCTGCAGCTCCCAAGCAGCGGCCCCAGCATGCTGGTGCAGCCCCCAGCCCAGGGCTGCTGATTTCTGGGAAACGCATCATCCTGGACAGTTCTGCTGATTTCTAAAGGTCTGAGACTCCAGTGGGAGTGCCACCTGTCCAGAAGACACCCAGATGCCGCCACTTGGTTTGGGAGTTTCTCACCCTTAGCCCTGCTGACATTCAGGCTGGGGGCATTCATCGTGGAGGGCTCTCCTGGGAATGCAGGACATTTCACAGCATCCTTGTACCTGTCTACCAGCTGGCGGTAGTGCCCTTGCACTGTGACAATGACACACTCGCAGAGGGGGCCAAGTGTGTCTGGGTATGACCCTCCACTGTGTCTAACCCTTAGTCATGCCCTGCAGAGCACACAAATGCTCCCAACCCTCTGGGAGGAACCTGAGGCTCAGCAGCCTTAGTGTGGAGCCTAAGGTCACACAGAGGTTCCAGAGCCTGCAGCCTGTGCCTAGAAATTTTGATTTCTCTGAACCCTGCACCCACAGTTCCACTGCACCTTGCCTTACAACCTTGGGCATGACCCCTTCCCCCAGCACCTCTACTCACGTTCTCCCACAGTTACTTGAAGACCACAAAAGTGACTCCACTAGGCTCAGGAAGGGACAATAGGCAGGCTGGACTGCAGTGTGAATTTGTACCCACAGTCCTGATACTCCCCTCCTCTGGCCACGCCCCAACCTGCCCTGTCCTTCTTGGCAGGCCTTCAGCCAACAAGCCAGCTCCAGACCAAGGGGCCCAAGCCAAGGCTCTGACGTGACTACCCACCACTCAGTAATACAAGGCTCACACATCTTGGGACTCCGGGGAGATGGGAATGCCATGCCGCCCAGTTAAAACAGCTGGCCTGTGGGTGACAGCCTCAAGACCCCACTCCCTGGCCCCACAGGAGACAGCCTGCAGGAATCCAGCCCTCTCTCTTTACCAGGTTTCTATTCTGCAACCAATTTCTTCAGGGGCCAGGGAGTGGGGCTGAGCCCATCTCCCATAGGCCCACTCTGCAAGCCAGATCAAGATCCAATCCTCATGGCAAAGAGAATCCAGCAATGGCTCAGATACAATAACCCAAGTGAGGCTTATAGGACTAAGACAATGGTTGTGTCACATGTGAAATTAGGGGCAGGGGGCCTCAGTGCCCAAGGGCCCAACTTCAAGGCCACTGCTGTCTGTCCAAGGGAAGGCAAGAGCTAGTATTTCTAAGGGCTCAGCTGGGTCGTCCTCCTCTGCCCCACGCTGTCCCATGCTGGGAGGAACACTTCCAAGACGTGGGTGCAGGACGCTGGCTTGGGCCTTGCTACATTCCCAAGGTCTCCAGCCAGCGCCCTGTGTGAGGTGGGGGCAGGCAGGATGTGGAGCTAGCTGAGCATAGCAGGAGCAGGGAACCTCCCAGGGCAAGTGATTTTCAAGTTCAGCCCACTGGTCCCTACACTCTCTGAAGGACATTCTCCTGACCTCCTCTGTGGCAACAGTGCTAACTATGAGGCTGGGAGGGAGGATTGCCCTGGAACCGTAAGACCTAGTTTTCCTTGGAGCTTACTTCCAACCCCTTGCTACATACATGTGCCTGGTCTCTTCCTTGCAACAGTCCTCAGGGATCTTAGCCTCAGAGGAGACCTCAGCAGGACTCTGTAAACCCTTTCTGTGACCTGGGCCTTCCAAGTCTAGCCAGGTCAGAAAGTCAACCCACAGGCACACAGCCCATAGCGAGACCAGAGCTGAGCTCCCCATCCAGGTTTAGGTCTTCCCCAGGAAGACAGGGATCCCAGGTAGGAGTCTTGTGTCACTGAGTAGAGACGCCACACTGTGCCTCTGGTCTGGAAAGGGCCTCACACAGAGTCCTGGGGTGGGCAGGAGACACACAGCATATTCTAAGGCCTGGATCCTGTGCATCACACCTGCCCTGACTGTGATGTGTTAATGTAAAACTAAATGTAAAAATTTGCTCTGTTCAACTTTCTGTGAACCTGCTTCCTTGTAGGACTGCAGGGAGGCTTGGTGTACTGTCAATATAATACAGAACAACTAAAGTGCTGCTAACCAACTGAAAAGCATTGCTGGGGTAGTCAAGCCCACACATACACAGATTACATTAAATGAAAACTAAACAATGCTCCCAGAAAGAATGTATGCTGAGTAATGGTCATGTTGTCCCTAAAGGTACTATTACGTGTTAAATGACAAATTTTACAGTCTCTAGTTTTAAAACCTCTGTACTTCTAAGGCTCTTGGCCCTTTGTCCTCTCCTTTATGAGCATGGTCAAGCATTCTTGGGCCTGGTAATAAAAGGCTCATAAATTTTAATATTGGATTCTGGTCTTGTTTGTATGTTGAAAACCCATAACAGTGACAAGGGGGACTGTGCACTTGTGATTATGCTAAGGATCTAGGAACGGGGAGATTATCCTGGCTTATGTAGGTGAGTCCTGGAAGTCCCACAGGTCCTTGACAAGAACAAAAGGAGATGGAGCCAGGAGAAGGCGTGATGTGACCATGAAAGCTGGGGAGAAACGACAATGTACAGCAGAGGCCACCAGCCAGGGGATGTGGGGGCACCTAGAAGGGGCAGAAGGGAGGCCTGACACACCCAGAGCCTCCCCAAGGAGCGCAGTCTTCCCATATCTTACCTGGACCCCTTCACAAAGGGAAAATTTGGGTTGCAGAAGTCACAGTTTGTAACAGTTTCTCTCACTAGCATCAGAAGGCTAAAGGAATGTGCTAGGGGATGTCCAGGTGAAATAGCTTGGGAACAGTGAGACAACTAGGGCATAGTGGGCCTCCCAGCCTGGGCACTGCATGGGGCGCAACTGCCCAGGGTTGAGTACTTAGCACCGATGATTTTTTCCAGGAAGCCAAGGCATGGTGCTGGGAGTAGCAATTTGCCAGGACTATGAGACAGAAAAGAGAGACACAGACATAGACACATACACACACACAGAGAGAGAGAGAGAGGAGAGAGAGAGAGAGAGAGAGAGAGAGAGAGAGAGAGAGAGAAAGAAAGAGAAAGACAGAGACAGAGACAAACAGAAAGTACCTTGGTGTCTCTTACTCATCTTCTGAGCACAGCGGCTCTCTTGGAGTAGAGTCCAAATCTTACTATCCATTTCACTTTGCTTCCATCCCCAAAGGCCTACCTCTAAACCCAGTCACACCAGGCAGTAGGATGTACATGAATTTAGGAGTACACAGTTCAGTCCATAGGACCCAGGATAAGCACCATGTGGTCCAGTGCCCAGGACATGCATTTTTACTTCATTGGGTCCCAAAGTAATGCAAAGTGGCCACAGAGGGGACAGTCTTGGGCAGCACCAAGACAACCACAGTAGCCCTCAGATTCTTGCTTGATGTGGTGGAGGATCCCTCTGCTTGACCCTTGGCTCTGAAACCCCAGGGAACCTGCCTGACCTGGGAGGGGCTGAGTGACACCAGCTTGGGGACCAGCTGGGGCCTGGGCACTGCGTATGGTGAGTAGCATGCTGCCAACCATCCCGGTCTTCTTGAGACTGAGCAATTTCCCAAGACCTGGACCATGAGGGCCTCCATGACAGAACAGGATGAGGCCTGGCCAAATGACAGGAAG
Source organism: Myocastor coypus (assembly GCA_004027025.1). NCBI lineage: Eukaryota > Metazoa > Chordata > Mammalia > Rodentia > Myocastoridae > Myocastor > Myocastor coypus. Next base: position 63,642 of record PVJA010007243.1, on the reverse strand, counting down.
TGCTCACCCTGCTTTCTGGGTCCTTAGGGCACTGCGCTTGGCATCTGGTTTCTGGACTGAACTCCTCCTGAGGCCCACAGTCACTGTCACATTCAGTTTCGCCTCTTCTCTTTTCATCCCCTGTGGAGCTTCAGCCCTGCCCTTACCATCTGTGGCGAAATTGCAATGACAACCCTGCTACCCTCTGTCGGTCACCTGCCTGCCAGCCCAGGGCAGTACATATGCGTTTTTCCTTCTATTCCCAGCCTTCCACCCTTGAACCCACTCAGCCACCTTTGCCCTTCCACACATCCAACCAAACTTCCATCTATCCACCCTCAATCCAGCCACTCATTTGTCCACCCTTCCACCCATTCATTCCTTCACCCTCCATCCATCCATCCTTTTCTCATCCTTCCACGTGATCTCCATACTTACAGAGGCCCCTGAGTGCAGGCTGCACTTGAGGCTGGGGACCCACAGCTTTCAAGGTGCCACAGCAGAACGCTGCAGCAGTGGGCAGTGGCTGCTGAGATCCAGCAGAAGGGAGAGGACAGACCCAAGAGAAGGCTGGGCTATGTTGGGGTGGTGGAAGTGTAGACACCTCACTGAATGCAGTGGATAGCGGATTGCAGAAAGACCTCTTTGGTTGTCTGATGCACAGTCACAGGCTAGGGTCAGGACAGAGTTGCTTTTCTCTGGCCCTCCAAGGTGGGATTGCTGCCCTGCACCCTGTGGCAGTGGTTTGCTTGAAGGAAGCCCCTACCCCCACCCTCAAGGAAGGAAACCCCTGTTAGGATAGGGCAAGTATGTAAGCAAACTGAGGTGTTGGCAGAGCCTTGTTCCCCACGTTATGGCAACCCCAGAACAGGTAAATACCCTGTTGGGTGGCTCTCAGGACCTGGTTTCTTTGGGTGGCCCTCTGCTGTGTCACCAGTCCTGTTCAGCAGTTGGCCATGTGGACTTCCCATGCTCACTCAGTCCTAACAGCCTTGGTCCTGGGCTAAAGGCAGGCATGTCCTTCCAGACTCTGTGTGGCTTCTGCCCACACTCTGGTTAAATTGCCATCTTCATCTGTTGTGAAAATCAGCCAGGGCAGTTGTCCACTGGCTGTGGGCCTTGAGTACCAGTGACCCTTAGGCCAGTGTTCCAGCTCTGGGCCCTAATGCTGCCAACCAGCACCAGCTAGCACTGGATGTTCGGTTTAGATGACTTGAAATAAGAATCCTCAGAAGATTTGTAGGACCACCAAGCCCACACTGACTGGAAACTAAATCATGAGTAGATTTATAGGAACATTAGAGCAAGGAACTTCACAACACAGGATTTGGGCTGGAGCGCAGAGAGGACAGCGCACAAGAAGGAGCCCTCATAGACCAACGTAGCGAGTCCAAAAGCAATACTACTTATATAGCAGCTATAGGCCTGGTCTATATTTAAACCTACTTGTTGGTCCAGATTATAGATCATGATTGGTCCCAAGTACAGCTACCTATTGGTCTAAATTGATCTAAACTAAACCTGTTGAATGGTCTGCATTCAATTGTACTGCTTGCTTCAAATTCAAGTCCGGGGCAATCAGGATAGATGTGACACTGTGGGTGTGAGGGACACCCAGGACACTTGCAGTTGTCATGGCAGTACTTTGGTAGTGTCTGGAGACAGGTCTACTGGATTCACAGCTGTCACATCTCCACGCCGCCCCCCAAAGCAGGCAAAAACGGGGGACCTCCAGAGAGCTAGCTGTGTTAGTTCAGCTCTTGGGCTCAGGCGTGCTGGGTCCCTCCTTGGCCTCTGCTCACTTAGAGGTGGTTTCCCCACCACTTTTTCAGAAAGGTGACAGCCTCCAGAGCAGCAGGAAGAGAAAGTAGTTATGATTGACAGGCGAACTGCCCCTCCAGTTGGTGTGACCCTGGCAGCAGCCGTACAGTAACCCTAGGTGTGGCGGAGGACACTGAGGCAAGCTGTCCCAGTTCTTCTGGAGCCCATGAGGGAGAGAAGGGAAGTAAAAGGATGAGATGTGATTTCTGTCAGGTGAACTGTGCCGCCCTCCACTGTCCCAGGAAAAAGCGGGTGTCAGGTGTGTCTCCTCTGTATTCTTCCAGGACGGTATCTCCTAGCCTGGCCTGCAGTGGTAGGACAGGTTCATTCCTGTCAGGATGGAATGCAGGAGATAGCTCCAGCCTCCGTGGATGCATCTCACCCTGTGCAAGTGGCTCTGTTCAGCACACCAAGTGTTCATGGCAGTGTTGTACAGAAATGACTCTAAAATGAGTGCCAGGCAGTCTCTCATTCCACTTGCCTGCTCTCCTCCCCTGTTGCCCCAGGCCACCTATTCAGGTCATTTTTGATCCTGGCAAGAATGTGAAGCTGTGAATCATATTCCAGAGCTCAGCCTTGTGGCACAGATGAAGCACGGCAATAGCAGTTGACACTCGTGAGACACTGGCTTTGAGTGCTTGACAGATAGAAACTCATGAGTGACTTCAGTGAGTTGGGCCTTGGGAATGCACGTGCCCAGTATACAGCAAAGGGAATGAGGCTCAGGGACAGGGTCCCAACCCACACCCAGTGGAGGGGCTCAGCTGAAGCCCCCTCAAACACATATGTTGAAGGATATGGTCTCAGTTGGAGCTAGGGTCCTTGCAGGTACTACCAGTTAGCTGAAGTCACTCTGGAGCAGAGCTAGTCCTATACTGACCACTTCCCCATCCCTGGGACAAAATACCTGACATCTGCAACCGAGAGAAGAGGTTTATTTTGGCCTTCAGCTCTAGAAGATCCAGTCCATGCTGGTGGATGCAAAGCAAAACCATCTTGGCAGAAGAGCGTCATGACTGGACACTGCTCACTCCATGGTGACCAGGAAGCAGAAAGAGAAGGGCGGAGCTGGAGATGGAATGCAGCCTTTTAGCTCACGCCCCCAGAGCAGCCCACACCCAGCCTTCAGCTCATCAGAGCACAGAGTTCCCATAATGCACTCGTCTTCCCACAGCCCCACCTCCCAGCACAGGAGACTTTGGGAACCTGAGATGTAAACTGCAGCAGGTCTTTCAACTCGTATGGCTTCTTTCTTTTTAAAAAGTGAATTTGAACACACAAACACACAATCGCATATGGGCACACCCATGTGCACACACACACACACACACACACGTACACACACACACGTTCACATTCTCTAAAACTAAAGAATGAATTCTAGAAACAAATGGAGGTTAAGAGCAGAATATATTTATTGAGGGAAAGAAACCTCCTCTTCTAGAGAGGGACGGAAGGGGGACCTGAGCAGGTTGCCTGGGAAGCTATTTCTTCCAAGGATCTTTTTTATTTATTGTTATTATTATTATTGTTGTTGTTGTTGTTGTTTTTGGTACTGGGGATCAAACTCAGGATCTTGTGCTCATGAGGCAGGCACTTAAGCTGCTGAGCTATCACCTGGCTCTTTCCAAGGATTTTTTAGAGTAAAACCATGTGGTAAGGTAGGTCTAGGTGGACATGAGATGGGACAAAACCATGGTCAACCAAAAAGGTTCCAAGCACCATTGCTCAGATAAAATTGGTTAAATCCGGGACCAAGTGGGAAAGTGAGTTACATAGCAAGTGGCCATGAATACAGGACAGGGTCTTTTCCTACTGGAGGTTGGGTTAGTGACTCTTTTTGGCTCTTTCAAGGTGATTGATACCTATTTAAATATCAACCCCTGATGCCCATCCCTAGGGAAATATTCTTTTGTCTTGAGGTCTGGCCCACAACAGGAACGTCTATCTCTTCCCAAGTTGCAAAGTCACCTTGTCCCCATCTTGTCTCCTTGAGGGCCTGGCTCTATCCTAATACCTATAACATTTCTATCTAATTTAGCTGCCCACAACATTTGCATTCATGTTCTAGGGATGCTGACCATGAGAGAAGGCCAGGAGTCTGCACTGGAAGGAGGGACATGTGGTGGGCAGAGTGCAGGCTGGGGCTCTCTGGGCTGCAGGAGGAAAGAGACGCCAGGACCTCTCTGCATGTCTTGTCTTCCTGTAATAGGTCAACTGAATTTTGTGCTATAACTATGGAAAACTCTTAGGTTCTCTTATGCTTTCTGTTATCTACCCTAATGAATGTGTTCTCCTTCGGATCAAGGCTGTTTAGTAACTGAGTAACTGCCTCCCTCCTATCCCTAATCTAATTTCTGTAAACATAGTCAGCTTAAGATGTATCTTGTAAAAATAGCTTGCTCAACCAGCCCTGACATGGGCAAGTTGCACATGTCACTAAACTATGCAAGACCCCTTAGTCATGTGATTTTTGCTTAAAAAATTCCTTGCTTCCTGGGCTAGGCACCCATGAGTCTCCTCCTGCATGAGCTCAGAAATGAAGGCTCCCTATCTGGCTGACCTGGTTCCTATTCTGAGTGACCCATAGCACTGCCCAACACATGGCTGGAGGATATGGTCCCCAGAAGGATGAGGGATGCAGTTAGGCAGAACTTGGGGATTGTGAGGAAATGCCTGCTGGCATCCTTTCTTTTTTTTTTTTTTGAGGCAGGGTCTCGCTATGCAGTTCAGGCTAGCCTTGAGCTCACTTTTGTAGCCCAGGATGGTCTCGAACTCACACCGATCCTCCTACCTCAGCCTCCCGAGTGCTGGGATTACAGGCGTGCGCCACCACGCCCGGCTCTGGCATCCTTTCAAGGTGTTGTCCACTGGTTTCAGGTAAGGCCCTGCAGTGAAATGCACAATAAATCAGGCAAAGCTGACCAGTCCCTCTCCCACCAATCTACAGGGAAACACTCATTCTAATCTTAAATTCTTTTCCCAGGAGGTACAATGGAGGTCACCAGGAAACAGCTCTGAATTGGACTAAAATTAACCAATTGGCTTTTCATGTTCACCTGTTCACCTGTCCCAAGCCTTGGCCCCTGGTCTGGAGATGGTCTATGGATGCATAGCAAGTGAACCTCTGAGTCACTGATCCCTGCTGAGGCCTACGGTGGCCTGTGATTCCACAAGGCCTCAAAGGACAAGCCAAGGCCACAGCTGAGGGCATTTGGCTCCAACCCCAATGAACTAGATAAAGACAGTAGCTAAAGGCATCTCACTCCTGTGCTGCAGGCCTTCTTGGAGATAACATAGTTCTCCTAGATTAACATAATCTATTACCCAGAGAAGTCCTTGAGCTGACTCCCAAGGTCCTGTTCAGATTCCCAAGCTTTCTTCAGTGTCCTTCCATCTTGTTTGACAGTCAAATAAATATAGGCTGCTCAGAGAAGTCTTAGCCTCAGAGAGTCTCAAATTCTGCTAGAGGGGTTTTATCCCTCTAGAGCCCTAAAATCATATGACTGGTCTCTTTTATTTAAGCCTCCATTGTCCACTTGTTTGGAAGACTGCAGGCCTATACAGTCCTCAATAACTAAGTGATACTAGAAACCTGACAGGTGTGTTCCTGTCTACTACCTCTGAGCACACGAGGCAGGGAGAAGCATGCTCTCCAACTGCCCTGAATGTGGTCTGTGCCCACCGCTGCATGTGGCAGTAGTTCTCTGCACTGTGTGACTTGGTGTCTGTAGTAAAGCTCCCTGCTGGCTGTGTGTAGAGCACACTGTTCGGAGCTATCCCTGCTGCTATCCTTGCTGCCTACAGTGATAAGCTTCTCCCGCTCCTTCACCTGCTGGCCGTGATCTTATGCTGTGCACTTACCAAGGGTCAGACCTCCTGTGTTCCATCACACAGACATGTCCTCCTCAGCCCTGGCAGATGCCAGGTAGGCTCAGGACATGCCCTTCCCGCTGCAGGAGTTGGGATGTCACCATTGTGCTTTAGATTTTCAAAGCACACTGCTGTGTCCCCACCTCATCTCACTGTCCATCCCCAAGCGCTTTGCCCAGCACCAGGATCCATCTCAATTCTAAGAGCTGGAAGTAGTGGCTCCAAAAGTGACTCTCCTAAGTCACCAAATAGTAAATGTCCAAATGAGAGCCCAGGCCTCTGGGCTCCACTGGGAGCTCCTTCCCCCACATCGCTCGCTGTCATGGATTCTTTCCATCAGCCTCTCCATGGGGCACTGAGGGTGGGAGAGGCCAGACTTATCTGAGTGCCTGCCCCACGGCACCTGTGCTGTGGTGACTTCTACGAAGGTGGAGAGCTGGGCCCGAGCAGGACTCCGTGGGGCCATCCTCGCCCCAAGAGGAGGCTCATGACAGTCATGAGGATTTGCTGAGCCTGCTGCTGGAGCGTGGATCCCTTCGCATCACAAGCTTGAGCTGGCTGAGCCCACAGCTTAGCCTGCTCTGCCAAGTGGCCATGCCACAACCAGGGCCAGGTCCTCAGGAACGAGACCCAGGAGCTGCTGTGAATCCCTTGCTGGCTGTCTGCCCATACCACCCCCTTTCACTTACCAACAAGACCTGGAGGGTCTTCCTTGGACCCCTCATCCCTGCCCACTGGGATCCTCACCAGCTCTTCTGTCTTTCCCTTGGACCAGGGCTCAGGTCCCTCCTTTTGAAGGGCCAGTGGCCTTGCGGTCACAGCCTCTATTGCCACCACTCAACTCTGCCCAGTGCTTGGGGACATGGTGGCCAACAATGTGTACATGCGTGGGTGGGCAGGGCTGTGTTCCAGCAAAGCTCCATAGACAAGGAAGCCAAGTTTCATGGAATTTTCAGTTGTTGCAAAATATTGTTCATTAATTGATATTATTTATTTATTTATTTTCATATATGCATTTGGTACAGGGTCTTACTATGCACCTTGCACTCATGGTGATCTTCCTGTTTTCAGCCTTCCCAGTACTGTGATTACAGGCATGCCCACCATGCCAGGACCCATTCCTGGGGGTGGGGCCAGCACAGTATGCAGGGCTTGGGTTCAAACTCTGGTCTCTGCACTTGCCAAAGCATGTGCTTAGTCCTCTGAGCTATCTCACTGGCCTTGTCAATTGACATTTTAAATCCTTTATCTATCTTAGATTTGTGCAGTGCCTTCTATTTACCACTAGTGTTCTACTTTTATATGGGTACATCCTGTTTTATACCTTTTTATCTTGTATTCTTAGTTCAGGGATTCTGGGCCACAATTGCATATGGGGTATATGCAGGGGGCATGGTTTCCTCCCTGAGGAGATGTCAGTCCACACAGCAGGGAGGTGGGAGTGTGTCCCAGCCTCTACCCAGGCCACACACTTGAGGCTGCAAGAGGAGAGATGTGGGCCAGGGCTCTGAGCACTGGGCTCAGCTAGGAGCTGTGGAAAGGGGCCAGCCCAGCTCTGAATGCAACTAGATCCCCAGAGGTTCAGGAATCGCTCCACCTCCGCAACTCTCTGGATCATCACAGGCTTCCCCTGGGACCTCTGGGAGGTCCAAGCAGAGAAGACATATGTCACTGTCACAGCCATCTCTCGACATTAGGCTGGGCCAGGCCTGGAAAAGGAGCGTCTGGACGCATGGGTGGCATTGGCTCAGAGACACCACAGCCAACTGGGCAAGTGCTGTGAGAGGTCAGCAGGAGGAGCCTCTGGACCCCAAAGTGTAGGCTGCAGGGAGGCAGAGGCTAGACCACTGGCTTCTGTCCTTCGTGTGGACCAATTGAACACCAGAGAGCTGGGCAGGCACCAGAGAGCCAAGGCTGTGAGCAGTTGTGATGGGTGTCCTTATAGACCTCAGGGAGGCAGGAGAGGTCCCTCATCCCAGCCTGGTAGCCTCGGGATCCTGACACGGAACTCACTTTGACAGGAACCAATGAGTCCTGACAGCCCTGGGAGAGCCTGTCCCCAGTGGGGTCAGTGGAGAGTGCACAGGGTCATTAGAGCCAGCTCTGATGAATGGCCTGGGAATGGGTACCGAGGGCTCAGGTTCCAGCTCCTTGTTGTCCACGGGCTGCTGTGTAGCCACCAGCAGGTTCCTTTCTCTCTGGATCTCAGTTCCCCATCTTCACATTAAAGCAACTTGTGCAGTTATGACTGAACTGTCACAGACCCCACATCACTCACCTGACAACAATGCAAGCCCCCCTGTAAGACCTGGCTGTCAGGTGCCCTGGGAACTGGACTTCTGACTGTACTGTGCTTGCACATGACCGGAGGCTGGGGCTGGGGGTGCTGTATGCTGGGCGCTCAGTAAATATTTGCTGGAGGTAAGGGTGAACCTCTGTGTCCAACCTCAGGACAACTGTGGGCCTCCTGGCTCCAGGAAGTTAGAAATTTACATTAAAAAAAAATCAACTTTTTCTGATTTATAAACCTGTCCCCTAATTTCAATAAGGTAAGTATTTTTATGTTTGTAAAACAGCATTCTTTTCTATGCATTTCATCAAGTGAACTCCAACGCCAGCTCTGTTTTCTTAAGGGAACTAATAGCCTTTACTCTAGAGCTGGGGATACGTCTGCTTGGGCCTCTGTGCCCAAGGTCTGGTCCACCCCCACCACATATAAAATGTACCCTGGAAAGCTTGGCGCTTACCTTAGGGCAGTGACATTCTGGGCCGGCCAGGGACAAGCTGGTCAGGGACGCTGTCCTTGGCGTGGTGGGATGGTTAGCAGCCCCCCTCAGCCCTGCTGCTCAGGTGTGTCGGCACCTGCTCTGCAAACTCTAACAACCCGAAATCGCTCCAGACATTGTTGTGCCTGGGGTGGGGTAGGGGGTGTCAAAGTCGCCCCCTATGGAGAGTGTCTGACCTGAAGCCGCCTGTAGCCTTCCACACAGGACCATGTTAGCTCCACAACCTGGCCTCTGCCTGGACTTCACATAGTTTTCTGTCCATTTTGGCAGGTCGGAGCCTCTGTGCCAAGTCCAGGCCAGCTACATCAGGCCCCTTTGCCAGGTGGGTGGTCAGGCTTCAGGAAGACCAGGCTCTGAGAAGCCAGCAGGTGGCGGAAGAGGGCTTTCATGACCTGGGCTGGCGCTGCTTCTGCTGCTGCTTTTCCTACTTTGAGAACCAGAGCATTCTGGGCAGCCACCTTTAGGTTCTCAAGCAAAGGAAATGCTTTTTGCCCCCTAGCGGGGCATTTCTGTTTTTCACACCTGGGACAGCCTGTCCACTGAGCTATCTATCCAGTGTTATTCCTTATCTTTAAGTGATTCTATTTTCATGCCACCAACCCAAAGCTCGTTTTCCCCACTGGGCAAACTGAACATATAGCATCATTTGTCAATTTCAAAGCCATTGGCAGATGTTGGAGTTACTTCCTAGGCCTCAGCTAAAGATGCAGGTGGGAGAAGCTGAAGAGAATTCCCCACTGGGCAAAGAGCATGGGACAGGGGCCTGGGTTTATGCCTCAGGAAGGCATTCCCAGGCTGCCCTGGGAAGAAGCATCAGAGCTGTCCCCATCTTGGAAGGGCTGATTCCAAGCCACATCTTGGACTCGGGATTAGGATGAAGCTCATCTGATTTGCTTCTGCCGACACCCCCGTGGGAAGGGAGGGCAGGATGGTAACAGGGAGCACAAGCTGGAATCCTGCAGCATGGTGTCTTGACCCATCGAGGAAATCACTGCTGTTCCTTATTTTGTGTCAAAGCCTCTTTTAAAAATAAATGATAGAAGAATAAAAAACTGTAAAGCTAATATTTATTCAGCATGCTGCCATTTAAAACACAGAGATGTGAAGTGTTTTTGTCTCTTTGTACAAGCAAATTGGTCTGAGGTGAATAGAACACTGCTTGCCTCCTACCTTTGTGGCCCACTTAAGGCCCGAGTCGCTGGCCCATTCCTTTCCAAGACCGAATGAGCACCCCGGGTTTCCTCCTTTTCACTTTCCAGGAGGTGAAGAGCCTGTGTCTGACCCGACCGGGACCAGCTCACCTTATCTCCTGTCTCTCTATGGCGGGATGTCAGGTTCCTATTTTCCCTTAGTTATTGTGGACTGATCAGGTTTGCAGCCTCCCAAATGGGGGGTGGAAAAGGCTAAATGATAGAGGCAAATAGTGTGATTCCAGGACTCTGGGTAGATCACAGCCCACTAACAGAATTCCAGATTCTCTGGCGGCAAAGCCCATGATGGGTGGCCTATTTATGTAGTTATGAGAACAAAGGTGGGGGGAATACTCAAGGAGGGTGGGGGCTGCTCAAGGACTGCTCCAAGTTAGGCCTTGTGTTAGCTGAGGAGGGTCAGCTCAGCTCCAGGAAGGCCTCCATCCAGGATGGCGATGCTTAAGGCCATAGTCTTAATCCAGCTGAGTTTGGATCCAGGTTTCCTTAGCTGTGGGCTGTTTTGTCCTTTAAGGCTCCAGGCTTCAACCACCACTACAAGCCTTAGCAGGGATTGGTGACTCACAGAGGTTCACTTGCTCTGCATCCACTGCCCATCTCCAGACAAGAGGCCTGGGCCTCAGACACACTCACAGGTCAACATGGAAAGCCACTTAGTTAATCTAAGTGCTGCTCAGAGCTGCTTAGAAGTGCTCTGCACCAGTGGGACGTTAGCCGCTCTTCCATAATGTTAGCCTCTCCTTCCATAATCCAACTGCCATTCCATTGGGTTTTCTGTATGCTGGTGCATTTCTGTCTGCTGCTAATTCTTTTCCTCAGTTATCCATACCTGTGACATCTCACCTGGTCTTAGCCTTGGGAGATCAGGGGGCAGCACACCTGTTTGCTCGGTGGCTGTGGGTGAGCTGATCTGCAGGTGCAAACCAGCTACTTACAGACAGAGGAGCTGGCACATTTTGCCAATAGGATTAGAAGTGAAGCCACTGGAGCCTGTTGGGGTGGAACGTGCCAACCTGGTGCTCTCACAGCCTGTGCAGAGCAGTGGGCAGATCTCACAACTGTTTCATTCTAAGCTGGGACCCTCTGGTTCCCCCACAAGGACCAAACCAGATGCTGCAGACACCCGATTGATGCTGCAATTCCTTTATCTGGCTTAAGAGTTCAGTTACAAAGCCAGGCAAGGTGGTGTACACTTGTAATTGCAGATGTTTGGGGGAATTAGGGAACAGGATAGCACACTTGAGGTTGCCCTGGGCAACACAGTGAGCTATCTATTACAAAAGAAAAGAATTGAGGAACTATGTGTCTTATTTTTCCCCCTTTTATTAAACTGTGTGGGCTTGGAGACTTAGACTTAGGTCATCAGACTGCTGGGCATGGCAAAGCCATGCATAAGTTGCTGACATTTCTTTCACTGTAACCCCAGTGCCTTCCACTGTGCCAGCTATAGAGAGGGTGATCATTAAAAACTTAGAAGCAGATAGACAAATGAATGAATAAATGAGTGGTACTGAAGGTCAGGCAAAGGAAGTATTCTCCATCTTAGGTGCTCCTGCTCTATTCTGTATCTTGGTGGGATGGTCTGCTACTTGCCCCATCCAACCCTCGAAGGCCTCCTTCAAAGCTCTTATTCTTACTGAGTGTCTCTATTACCACCACCACTCTATCTCTACATCTACCATCATCACCATCACTACCACCACTATATCACCATCATTATTGCCTCCACCAGCACCACCACCATCACCACCACCAACCCCACCACCACCATCATTGTACCAGGTAGGAACATGGGCAGCCTTTAGGAGCAATGGCAAGGTAGCCTTTGGTTTTGAACTAGTAGGAGCTTCTTGGAGCTACAGCTTGAAGTTGAGACCCAACATCAGGCCCAGGATCAGGGGGTCTTTGATGGAAAGTGCAGAGGCTCCTTCCACAAGCAGGGGGAGCCACCAAAGGGCTCTGAGCAAAGGATGATCAACCCAGAGCTCCCTCTGTAAAGATCCTCTCAGTGATAACAAAGCAATGGAACTGCACAGGGAAGAGCTGGGGTAGAACTTGTGGGCAGAACACTCCTGCAGCTGAGGACCTGCTAGGAGGAAGGTGTGGAATCAGAGCAGGGCCTCGCTGTGCTTCATGACACCTTCTCCAGAAAGCTCCCCTGGTGCACGCTCAGGCTCTGCCAAGCCCTCTTATGTATCCGACTCCTCTTGCTCTTGGTTTGTTGTTGTTGCTTGATCCCCTACTTCACCAACATGCACACACTTGGCGTGTCACCATCAGCCTAGATATCACTGTCCCTACCTTTGCTATTCCTAGGCAATGATCTCTGCCACAGGGACCCCTTCCCTGGCTACCCCGAGTCTCCTCAGCCCATGTACTCCCTGGCTCACCCAGTGCACCATCCCACCCTGACCCCAGCCCAAACCTTGTCAACCTCCCTGTCCTATGCAGTTTGAGCTCCACAGAATCCCAGATCTTAACAGCCATGGCCTCTAACCCCATCCCCTGCTTGTCTCAGCCACCAGTGGCTATGCTGCGACCCTCTCCAAGGCCACCCTCCACCCTGCCATTGTTGACTGCTCTGTGGATATTTATAGGCCCAGCCAGCTCCTGAGAAATGGAGCGGTTGGATCAAAGGAATATCTTGGAGAGTTCCTGGACACCCCATGAGCTCAAATACAGCCCGCCCCTCAGAGCCCCTCCCATGCCCCTCCCCTTGTGCCTAACCTAGTGGCATTGTTGACCCACCACCACCAGTCATGACCCCGATGTGACTCTTGGCCAGGGCAGGCCAGGGTGCTGCCTGATGGCTCTGGCATCCAGCTCTGCCCACAGTCCGTGTTGCCTTCCACCTGGCTGAGGGCCAACAGCATGTGCCCAGGTGGCAGCCAGCTGCCGACAGGAGGTAAGGAGGGTGTGAGGTGCTGATGCGGCTGCCTCTGTGGAAATATTCTGTTTTCTGTGGCTCCATTCTTTTGGAGTTGCTGCCAAAACAACCAACGCTGTCGTCTGTGTCATCAAGAAATATCATTAACATTATGGGACAATAAGAACAATGGTAGCAACAATAATAGGACAGTGTAATCAGCTACTGTGGAATGCTCACCTCACCAAGCTTCTCTGGGGTAGGGACCCATGTTCCCATTTCACAGGTGAGCTGCTCAGGCAGGGAAGGGTGTGCTAGGAAGAAGGTCCTGCTCGTGGACACAATGCCCTTGCAAGCCTGTGGGGCTCATCCCGCCCTGGTTGGCCCATCCGAGGAAGATAGCCATGCTAGTCTGGACATGGGGGTGCTGCTGGCTGCCTCCCAACCTGCCAGGGCTCTGTATGACCCGGCAACAGCTTGGAGAGGTTGGCTTTTGTCCCAACAACACTGCTCCAAGCTCAGCACCCAGTGATTTTTTCTTTTTTAAGTTCGTGCCAAAGGGAAGAAAACAAAAGTGACTGCTCCAGCCCTTGGGGGCCTTGCAAAGTCCCCAGATGCCAGAGCAGCCTGGGCATGGTGGGCATGGTCTGCACCATCCTTTCCAGGAGCTGGTTTCACTTGTGAGATTTCTCAAGCATTTGCCTAATTGCACGAGGGAGGAAACCAAGATCTAGAGAGCTGCAGTAACTGGAGAGAATAGCTGAGCTGGGAGAGAGAAGACACAGAGCCCGGTCCAGTTCTCTGACTCCAGATCAGATTCTCTGGCCCCAACCCTTCCACATCTCTGCCTTGTAATCTTCCATCTTACTCTTTCTTCCCAGTTTCAGATCCCAAGTGTCCTGTTTCTCTCCCTCTGGCAGTCATTTGCATTTCAGTATGAGCAATTTGCAGTCTAGATATTCTTCCACCCCAAATCTTTGTCCCTTACTCTGTCTTAGATCACAAGGAGGCCTCATGGAGAAGGACCGCTGGCCTCACAGGCTCGCAGCAGCAGTGAGGAGGGAGCCTCTGCAGGTAGAGGTCGCTCGCTTACCAACGCAGCCTGGGCCTTCGCCTGACTGCCTCCTCCCATCCTGACAGGAGTCTTGGACCCTCTGTCTCCCAGTGCAGGGTGGGCTGTGTGGTGACTGCGCCCAGAGCTGCACACAGTGCCACTTGTTCAGGGGCTTGTCATGGGGCCTGTGTGGGTGGCCCTGGGAGGTGTGGTGGGGGCCTGTGCCTCCCCTCCCTTCTTTCTCCTTGGTGCTCAGCATCCCCAACCACAGGACCAAGCCTGTCCTCGGTGTGGAACCCACAGCTCTCTGCTCTCCTGAGCACTAGGAACTGAGCTTTCTTGTTCATAGCTGTCCTGTGACGCACACGGTCAACAAAGCGTGACAGCTTTTGGCCTTCTTGGACACTGCTCCTGCTGTCTGCTTGGTGGCTGGCTGCGTCCCTCCTGTACGAGGGACAGAATCCAGGGCGCATGCTCTAGAGGCAGAAGGAAAGTGAGACTCGGACAAGCAGAGTCATCTCACTGCCCTCACCCCAGCTGCTGTGAACGATCGCGATGAGATCACAGTGACTGCTTATGTTTCCTTGCACCCTTCAGGTCTGCCATGGTGTGCAGCAGTCCCACTCACCTGGGGAGAAGCGGTGAGGTGGGCATCTGCTAGGTCCCTTGCACAGTGGGAACCAGGAGGCCCAGAGAGGCGAGACCACTGGCGTTACCAATGAGAGGTCCAGCCTGTGACCAGTGCTCTGAGCCTAGGACTGACGCTCCACCTGCGGTCACAAGTCCTTCCTGCGGGCAGGCCCTGTGCAGGAGGGCAGCAGGAGACAAGTGTTGGGGGCTGAGCTCCACCCCATGGGCATCTCAGATGGGTCAGAGCCCTGTGGACCCCACCCAACCATGAGCCAGCCTGTGCCCTCTGTCCTCTCCCGCAGCATGCAATTTGGATTTTCCTCCCATAGTGGCCCCGTGCAATGCTCTGCTCTTGTGGCTCATGCGGTCCTGGACTTTTGCCCTGGCAAGAGTAATATTTAACACAGATTCAGGGATGCATTATTTTTATGTAAAATTGCTTGACAGCATGACTTTCAAGAGCTCAGCCCCACCCCCCCCCAGCAGTCCCAGATCTAACACACATCGCTGTTGCCAAGTGCACAGGCGGATAAGTTGAGAATCCAGGCTAGGGATGGCTTCCCCAGTGCCTGATGCACTGCGGGTCTCTCCCAGAACCAAGCCCTAGGTGTGGGGATGTCCCAGAGCTTGAAGTTGGGGAGGGCATGGGCTGCTTGCTTTCATCCTTCACCCGTAAGGTGGGGCTGGGCAATGTAAACATCTGTGCCACGCACTGGTATTCTACAGCAGTGCCAGAGCACCCACACCAACTCCTCCCCTGTGGCTAGGAAGGAATGCAGGGTGGAGGAATATATTCAAAGTCATTTCAGCCATCAGGCTGTGGAACTTGAGGTGCAATGGAGGGTGTTACCCGGTCCTTGGGCAGCCTGCCCTCATCTTTCCCTGTGTGGTTTCTTTGAGTCAGGCCCCCTCTGATGGATATGCTTAGCACCCATGGGTGCTTGTATGAGGCTCAGGGCACCTGGGTGGATAGGAGAGGATTTGCAGCTATTTGGGTGTGGAGCCTACAAGCCACCTGGCCGGGCTGACATGGTGGAGGTGGAGGTGGCAGAGGCTGCATTGGCAAATTGACTGGAAGCTCACCCAGAATGCAGAGGAGACTTGTGGGGCTAGGGAGGTGTGGAACCAGGTGAGAAAGAGCCGAGAGAGTGCCAGGATGGGGGAGCAGCAATGTGTGGGACAATGAAGAGGAGCAAAGGGAAAAGGAGGGTGGGGTGGGGCAGCCTACGGTGAGCAAACACAGGTGCCTCTGTGTGTGTGTGTTATGTGTGTGCATGTATGTGCATCTATATGCGTGTGTGTGTGTGTGTGTGTGTGTGTTGACTGCCTGTCCTAGGAGAATGATCCAAGGGCCATGCTGCTTGCTCAGACCGAGGATGGCCAGTTTCACTGAGACCTGGCTTTGGGGTTGGAGTGCCAGGCCAGGCATGTTGGCAAGAACCAGTACTGGCTGCTGAATACTGCAGCTTCAGCATCACTCAGATCCGCAGAATCAATGCAGAAAAAGACACCCTATCCATCAGTATAGCACCTACTAGTGCAGGGTATGAGCAGGCTCTGTTCCGCAAACACACAGCTGGCACCCACACTAGTGAGGGCAATAAAGAGGGGAATCACAGTGGCCAGATCAGGTGTTCACATGTGTGTCCACCTGTGCTGTCACTCCCGCCTATCCAGGAGCCTGCGTGTCTCTCCTGACACCAGAGAACTGTGTGTGGTACAGGATCTCACTACACAGCTCAGACTCATAGTGATTCTCCTGTTTTCAGCTTCCCCAGTGCTGGGATTATAGGTGTGTGCCACTATGCCTGGACTCTGTGGCAGGCTCAGCTAGCTGCCCAGGGGCGGGGCTGGCATGGCATGAAGTGCCAGGGATCGAACCTTGGTCCCTGCACTTGTCTCAGAGGTCACTTAGTCTGCTGAGCTATCTCACTGGGCCTATCACACTGCATCTTGCAAGTATTCTTTTTTTTAAAGTTTTTCTTTTTTTTTTTTTGCGGGGGGATTTTAGGTAAGGGTGTTCAAGATTTCACTACTAGATCAGACTCATAGTGATCCACCTCTTTACAGCCTCCCAAGAACTGGGATTACAGGTGTGCCCCATCACGCCGCGTCTCAATTGCTGTCTCAGCGTGCGGAGGGCAAGGCAGACATGGCAGCCCAAGGACTGAACCCCCGGCACCTGCATCGGCTGGCAGGCATTTTGATCCACTGAGCTATTTGGTCAGCCCTAAAAGAAATACTTTTAAAGAGAATACAAAAAATAGTAAGAAAAAAACAAACAAGGGTTCTCTTTATTTTGTGTTGCTGTGGAGTTTTTAAGCTGTTTTACAAGAGCCGTAGCACTGCCCTTCCTAGTGGTTTCTGGCCTGTGAGTCACACATGGCATGTCTTTGCTCACTCTCATATTGAGAGATTTCCTCTGGTTCTTTTTTGTTTCATTTCCAGATTTTACTTTTGAGGTGATTTATTGTTTCCCACTAACATTTATAGAGCTTTTTACCTTCTCTCCATTGGTTTAAAATGCCATGGCGTGTGATATTTCTGGCTATTTACAGAATGTTTCCTGATTTTTTACTTCTAGATCCCCTTATGCATATTTGCATTTTTTAACATTATTTTTTAACTTTATTTATTTATGTTATGGCTGGCTCAGCCTGTACTGGGGGTGGGGCTGGCGCAGCATGTGGTTGTCGGGGATTGAACCGCAGTCCCTGCGGCTGCCTAAGCAGGCACTTTAGACTGCTGTGCTATCTCACCAGCCCCATATTTGCATTTTTGCTTTCAAGGATTTTCAACATTTTGTATAAAAACCTCTTTAACATGATGTAGGAACCTGCTAGAGATTTTTCTAGAAATGTAATTTTTCTTTTAAAACCAATCATTTATTAATTTAAATGATCTCTTGCATAAGAGATCATTGACTCCCTTGTTGGAGCTTAAGTCAGGGAAGAGCTGCATTTTGGTTGCCTCAGCCTGCAGCTTGTGGCTCTGAGGCACAGCTTGTTCTCCTGGGTCTTGGGCTCAGAGGTGTCCACGTTTGTCCATGGACCTTTGCCTGGAGGCCTAGGAAAAACAAAAGCAAGAGTCACACAGGGATGTGGACGTTTGGAGCTAAACTCGGGGCTGGGCAGCCCCGTGCTTTCTCCTTTATTATTAATGGACCTCTGGCTTGTTTCCACTTTGGAGTAGGTACAGCTCCAATGGGTGGAGCCATGACCCATTTCTACTGGGCCTAGGGTGTAATGAATGGGTCAGAGGGCAGCCGAAGATTTTACTTTCATGGCTCCTGCCAAGCCATGTCCCCAGATCCTGTGTCATGTTACCCCACCAGCCCCATAGAGTAAGGCCCAACTCCCACCTGGCCCGTTCTTAGGCATCATTGGTCCTTTTCATGCTACCTATTTGGCAGAGCATGTTGTGCCATCTTGTTGTGTTTTGTTTTGCATATTCCTGATGACTGATAATTCTGTGCACTTTCTCAGTTGCTTGTAGGTCCTCTGGATCTCTTTTTGAAGTGTCTATGCAAGACTTTGCCTATTTTTAAAGTTGTCATTTTCTTATTGATTTAAAATCTGATATGAGTCCTTTGTCAGACATATGTACTGTAAGTGCCATCTCTCAGGCTGTGACTTTCTTCTGTTCTCTCAGGTGATTTTTAAGTAATAAAATTCTTAATAAATTTCAATCCCTTTTATGATGAGTGCTTCCTCTGTGCTACTGAATTCTACCTCAGAGTTCTAAAAATGAGCTACAGTATTTCCTTCTAGAAGCTTCATTATTTTGGAATTGTGGAATCTTTTAGAGGCAATAACCATATTACACGTCACCAGTTTTCATACAGGTCTCCTTTAGTCTTATGATGTGTGACAGTAATGTCTGTGTGTTAAGTGAAATGGGGTCAAACTCAGTCCAAGCATAGGGACATCCAGGGGTCCCAGAACTGTTGGAAGGGGGCTTCCTTTTCCACTGAGCTGCAGGGATGCCTCAGTCCCATCTCAGGAGGAGCCTCTTTCTGTGTGGATCCACCCTGTCTTCTTGCCACAGGCTGACTTGTCCCTCATATATGGCTTTGCCACAGGTAGCAGTGTAAGGAAGCCTCTTTTTTTTTTTTTAATGTATTTAGTACAAGGTCTACAGGGTCTCACCACACAGATCAGACTCTTAGTGATCCACCTGTGTTCAGCTTCCCAAGAGCTGAGATTACAGGTGCATGCCACCAGGCCCAGTCTCAATTGCTGTCTCAGCGTGCCCTGGGGGTGGGGTTGGCACAGTTCCTGGATCTACCTAAGCATGAGCTTTAATCCCCTGAGCATCTGGCTGGCCCAGGAAATACTACCCCCCCTCCCGTTTTTCGGTATTTAAGACAGGATCTACAGGGTCTACAGGGTCTTATTCCATAGATCAGACTCATATGGTGATTCTCCTGTTTTCAGCCTCCCAAGCACTGGGATTATAGGCACATGCCACCACACCTAGTCTCAGTTGCCATCTCAGTGTGCTCCCCAGGCAGGGTCAGTACGGCACACTAGGGATTGAACCAGCTTTCTACTTTGCCTAAGCAGTCACTTTAGTCTGCCGAGCTATCAAGAAGGCCCTAGCTATGTTTTAAAGACAACCCATAGGGTTTCTATGCCTTTTTTTTTTTTTTTTTTTTTTGGTGCTGAGGATTGAATTTGGTACCTTGCACTTGCCAGGTAGGTGCTAATGCCATCAAGCTATATCCCCAGCCCATGGGCTTCCTTGTTTGAAAATAGGGATCCTCAGCTGGAGACGCTCATCATAATCCTTTAAAAGGGGTTGGGCATTTGCTGGGCCGGCCAGATGCTCAGTGGATTAAAGTGCATGCTTAGGCAGATGTAGGAACTGTGCCAACTCCACCCCTAGAGGACGCTGAGACAGCAATTGAGACTGGGCCTGGTGGCATGCACCTGTAATCCCTGCTCTTGGGAAGCTGAA
Source organism: Myocastor coypus (assembly GCA_004027025.1). NCBI lineage: Eukaryota > Metazoa > Chordata > Mammalia > Rodentia > Myocastoridae > Myocastor > Myocastor coypus. The sequence goes on along the minus strand of PVJA010007243.1, from coordinate 44,466 downwards.
CACAGGCAGATCACTAAGAGTCTCAGCTGTGTAGACCAGATCCCTGACCCTGGCTTTACTCGGCACTACCTGTTGCAGATCTCTAAATGGATGTTCAGGAAATGGGCATGGTTAAAGCTCTCAGATGATTCAAAAGAGCTCCCAGAGAAGACAGCTGCTTCATAGGTAGGCTATTCACAGTTTTCAGAGAGGAACCAAAAGCTCAGACTCTGGAGGCAGTAGATTCCTCTGCCCAGGCTGCAGCATCATTGATGTGCTGCTCTTGTCCATGGTTTTCATCAGAAGAACTCCTACTTGTCATTCAGATCCCAGTCCTGATGCCCATCATCACACCATCCTCAGCATCCTGGATGGGATCAGGTACATTCTGCACACTGTCACCTTCCAGAGTCACCTCAACCTGGCCCTTACCAGGTATGGCTTGTACCCCTCTGTCCTCTTGTGTTCCCTCTCATGTTCTTGGAGTCAAGGTGTGGCATTTTAGTCCCTTCCTAGATGTCTCAGAGGTTCTATTTTTGGGAGCACCAAGGGGGAGAGAAATTGGAGTCTCCCAGCCCCTTCTCCTCCCCCAACAAGAGCGCAGAGGCAACATAGGCAGGCTTCTCTTCAGCTTCAGGCCAGTGCTTCTGGCCTAGCAGCTCACAGTGATTCCCCCAGGCTCAACAACCACCTGCGCTCCCTCCTATCTAGGCCCTGGATCTTCCCACCTCCAGGTGCTCAGGGACAGCTCAGGCTCAGTGCAGACCCTCGCCGTCCACCTCCTCACCCCTGTGAGTCTCTCTCCCCAGGTAAGGTGGCCAGGTTCCCCTCACCCAACCTGGCCTGCACCTTACTGTGGCTACCCCTCCAGCTGGGCTGCCCTCCACCCTTAGCCTACGGGTCTCTGGCTGATGTTTGAGTTCAGGCATCCCTAACGAAGCCAATGTTACTCAGTGGTTCCCCCCACCCGAATCTGCCCCTGCATGTCTCCTATGAGATTTTGGCCAGGAGAATAGAGTATCTGGACAGGTTGTGGGTGTGACCAGGGACTCATACAGGCCTCACCCTGTCATTAGCAGGCAGAATTCTTCCCTCCCAAACCCCAAATCCTCCACATTCTGGGTCAGCATCCTCTTGGCTGGCTCTCATTCTCAACCTCTGCAGCCTCCGCCCCCATGGGACCACCGGCCCTGGCCTCTGGACCAGGTTCTTGCACCTAGGTTGCACCTACAGCTGCCAATCTGGCCTTTTCACAGGATGCACTGATGAGCACATATACCAGAGGGCCGGCCTCACTCCTTGGATGAGGCAAGTCCATGGCTGGGGGCTCCTGCAGGGCACTGGCTGCTTCCAGCTCAGGAACCCGCATTCCCACAACTGAGATATCCTGGGCCAGAAGCGCATCTGTTCATGCCCACACTAGGCCCAGGCATGAGCTACTGTCACCTTTTTCTGAGCATGCCTCGCTGGGCCACCTGCTGTGTATGGCTTCAGGGACAATAGCCACATCCCTCAAAACTAGCATCCCCCAGACAGAACAAACACGGAAGATCTATGCTGGGGCACCTGGAGTGCACGGTTGCAGTCACTGTTGTGAAGCTGTGCTCCATGGGGTCAGAGTACTTGTTGATTTTTCTGATTTCTGGAGTTCATCCGAGAAGACAGAACTGAAAGCCAGCCCACAGGGCTCTGTGCTCTTCCATCCCAGGCCCTTCCAGTTTGGAAAGCACTGACGTCATCCATATTATTATCTTGGCTGAATGCTAAAGTGGAAAATACAAATTTTATTTTATTTTGAATATAACTATAGCTGCCCTTTAAAGGCAATTTAGAAAATTCAAAAAGTAGAAGAGAGAGGGAACAACAAAACTCAGTCACAGACTGTTTACTCAGTGCAGCTGCGCAGCAGGAAAAGCCATCTTCTTATAGGATCCCAGGTTTGATGTGAATGTTTCCTTGTTGCTACCCATGAGAGAAACGAGGCCTGTTGTGTCTGTTCACCTCTCCTCAGTCCTCTCCCGAAAGGAACTTTGAGAGAGCTGAGGTTATAGAGCTGACACTCTGGAGCACATAAAAGATAAGCAAATGAAAAAGGGAAAGAAGGGGAAATGACCCCTAAAGAACCCAGATGTCATTCTCTTCCACTGATGACAAAGGCAATCTGTGGGCTGAACATTCAGTGTCTGATCCACTTGTAGAGTATCCTAGCCCTCTAGACCCAGGCAGTGATTGGGAAATTGAAGAGTTGCAAAAGATATGAGTGGACTTCATTAGGGTAGCCCCAGCCCAGAGGGTGTGGCCCTACATATCACACCACGGCCTCTGGTGGCAAGGAGAAGCCCCCACAGAAGTGGTGCAGCCATTGCTCCTAGAGCCCCTGCCGTCTGCCCACACAGACCAGCTGATTCTATTGGCCTGCACTCACCTTTCTGAGAGACATGGAAGTATAAATAACAAAGCAAGAGGGACTGCTTTTTGGCTGGAACCAGTGGGTTTCTTCTGGATGTACTGTGAGTATGGATGTTCCCTTTTGGAAGGTCAAGGGTTTCTTGTCTGTTGCTCATGAAATTGGCTTAAAATTGGTGGACCAAGGTTGGCGCATTGGACGAAAATTCTAGAACACAGCCCAAGTCTGGGGATTTCCCTTGGAGGAGTTAGCTGGGTAGCTTGGTGGGGGCTTTGATTCACTGTCATGAACATTTATTTCTAGAGCTTTCCTTGAGAAAGAAAAGACCTTTGGTGAGTGTGAGTATAGGGTAGCCTTGGGTGATATGGTAGACCCTCCAGCTGGAGCCTCCCCCTACTCTATCTTCTACCCTGGTCACAGTGAGCTGTTTGTAGACTTCCAGGTGCTATAGCCATCTATTCACCAGTGAGAGTGAGGCCAGGCAGCCTGTTGAATTCTGCAGATGGCTTCACAGAGTTGCCCTATGTCCTGATTCCATCTGATCCATCCCCATGGAGCTGATCTCTTCCTTTGTCCACTCTAGACCACAATTTCCCCTTTACAACACAAGTGTCTTGAGGTTGATGGTCATTCAGGCTTTCCAATGAAGTCGCAGAAAGGGAGGAAGATTGGGTCAGGCAGAGATAGACAGCTCCCAAGAGTTTGGAGAAGTCCGTGGCACTGGCATGGGCAACATTTTTCAACCAGCAGCGTCAATAGAACATTCCCTCGGCCTTGCTCAGGAACCCAGGCTCCTGGCTCGGATCTGGGGCTCTATCATGTCTCTGAATACAAGGAGGGCAGAAATCTACAAGGCAAAGCAAGTAGACTCTCCTCTGTCTGTAGCTCCTCGGGAGAAAAGGTAAAGCAGATTCCAGTGGTGATTAGAGGTCTTCTCTAAGGGGAGCTTCTAGCACTTCTAATAGTGGGGAAAGGATGTGGAGCACCACTCTTTAATTATAAACTTGCTTAACATTTAGCTTCTGATCTATCTAGCATTTCTTCCTAAAACACCGACTCCTTAGTGCAGGTGGACCACAGAACATGCTAGGGGGTGCCCTTAAATTGGGGCTTTGGCAATATCAGATCTTTAGAAAGATCCTTCCCATCTCTCAGCCCCAGGAAGACACTGAGCATCCCAAAGTGTAACACAGTTGGTGGGAAACTCTGGGAAAAATCTGAGGCATGCTGGGGTCTTGGAGGGTGTGGGAGCCCCTCAGGGTGGGTCAAAGGATGTGTGGTCATGTAGCCTGCGAGGAAGCTTCATGGTTGCTTAAAGCTTGTTCTATTGGGCTGAGACCCTGCAGAGGGAGCATGCGAAGGACACCCTTAACTTCTTGTTCTCGTTCAGGAAAGATATCGCATCAAGTTTTCCTGACCAGGCAGCTTCATCACAGAGGACTGAAGTAGGACAGCAAATTTCAGGAAAAGGGCAGGTTAGGGAGGGGACAGGAAGGCCACCCCTCCAGATCACTATGTCCTATGTGGATCATCTGCAGCCAGTGCTGCTCTTTGCTTATGTCTTGTTTCCCCCAATCTGCTGGTGGCAAACAGGAAAATGCTCTCGGTAGTCTATCACCGTGGCTGGCCCTAGATACCCTCAGGCCCACATCTGAAGATTTAACCAACTTCAGGTGGGAAACATTTGGGGTGTATTTCCTAAATGATACAGCATGACAACTATTTAAAAATTATTTACATTGCATTATTATTAAAGTAATCCAGAGGTGATTTAAAATACAGAGAAGGAGTCATACAAACACTGCAGCATTTAATAGAATAGACGAGGCCTATGGGGGTCCTGGGGTCAGTGCCTTGAGGACATGGAGGGGCGTGTTATTAAATCTGCTGCTTGTCTCATCTCACTATCATCTTAGTGCGTGCATCCAATGGCTGTGCATATCAGGACAGTGAGAAAGGTGGGAAAGGCCCACTGCCTGACCTGAGAGACCCCTGTGGGGCCTCATGGAGGAGCTGAGGACACCTGAGCAGCTTGTCACATAGATGGACTCTGATTTGGAAATGGATGGCTCCTGAGTTAGGAGACGCCCCGGGTCGGTGGGGTGCTTCCTCTCTGCATAAGAGAATGGGGAAACTAGGGAACATTCGTTCCCAAAACTAATAGGGATGAGAGACCAAAATGGGTAGAGAACCAAAGCAATAAATTCTAGGTTTACGTGCCCCACGGGTGCCCCGCTGGGTTCAGCTTGCCTTCCTTCCTCCTTCCTTCCTTTCTTCCTTGCTTGCTTTTTCTTTGTTTCTTTCGTTCTTTTGACGGCAGCACACATAAACACATGCAACTCACAATAGACAGACACACATGCACATTCTGAACTAAAACCTAACAAAGAATTGCTCAACTCAGAAGAGCAACCTGTCAGTTTATTGGGAAATAACCAGTTACTTAGCTATTTTAATTGATGGAAAAGAAATTTAGCCTACTCAGGCGTCTAACCCATATGACAAATTTGGGTCAGTTTAGGGACCAAGACAAAGATGGGAAGGTCCGGGACGGAGCTGGTGTGGGCTGTTGGGAGGAAGGCCAGCTTGTTTACACCAGATGGGGGCTGGGCAGGAGGCCTGAGAGGACTGAGGTGATCATTGTGACCCAGGCTCCATTGTGAAAGGAAGCTGAGACCCGAGGGATGGCCACTGGCTTTGGAGCAGCGCTCGTGGGGAAAAAATGAGGCCTCACTTTCCACTGACTAGGTGAGGGTGCTGGTACCTGCAGGACTGGCCTTGCACAGCCTACCTAGCACAAGTGCCATTTCCCAGACAGTACTCACTTGAGAAACTGAGGGAAACAGGAACACTTTTGGGGGTTGGCATGGGACCTCTGCTGCACCACCCCATGAGAGTACAGGGAGATACTGGGCAGTGTCTTCCGGGTAGAGCCCAGCACAGCCTGCACTGACTCAGAGCTGCCCAGCCTCACAGGGGTGGCTCCTGACAGGTCGCTCCTGGTCTGAAGCCCTGTGGCTGCCACACCCAGCCCAGCAAGTTTCTCGGCTCCTTCCACTGAGCAGCTACCATGGTGCAAAGCCACCCGGAGTCACTGAAGCTCTGACCTTGAGTCTAGGTAGCTCTTGTCAGTCTTCCTACCCCAGAGTGCCTGGGATCAGCTCCTTTGAGTTTTCTGTTTCTTTTATTTATTAGAAGCGACTTAAAAGATTCTCCTAGTTCTCTTAGAATCTGTTTCCAGATAGCCTGCGGAGTTCCTGCTCATCACTGACTCTCCCTAGTTTGCACCCAACAGTCCTGGGGAGTGGATGGTGCTGAGAACCTCTGGATCCGGACCAAGTAGTTGTTTTAAGAAAGCCATGGGACCAAAGGACAAAGCTCTAACTGATCCATGATCCTGGCACTTAAAAAAATTGCTTGAGAGCTAGGCGTGATGGCACACACCTGTAATCCCAGCACTTGGAAGGCTGAGGCAGGAAGATCAGTGAGAGTTCAAGATCAGCCTGGGCTACAAAAGTGAGCTCAAGGCCAGCCTGAACTGCATAGTGAGACCTTGTCTCAAAAAGACAAAAAAAAAAAAAAAAATTGCTTAAGTTGTCAGGATGCTTTTGGCCTTAAGTATCCAACCAGGTACCCAGCATCCACACAAGGAGGGAGGGATCCTGCCTCTAGCTCCAGCCTCTTCCAAAAGCCCTAGGATGTGTCCTCTGTGCTCTGGCTCTGTCTTCACCTCCCTCGGGAGGCAGCAAGGAGGGCTAGTCTGCTTGCCATGCTCTCCTGCCCAAGGCGTCTATGGAGAGCAGTGCCCAGCATGCCAATAGGTCTGAAGTTCACCCTGATTGGACCACTTACATCACATGCCCCTCCCCAATCTCGTCCTGATTGGATTATGCCTATCTCCTAACCTATCACTTATCGGAGGCATTAAGATTATCCTGCACCAACCAGGTCTTCCACTGTGACCTGGCTCCAGAGGCTTGCTCTCTGAGGTTCATAGGCTGCCTGAGAGAGGAGGGGACAACTTTAACAACCTCCCAGTATCTATCAGAACTTTCAGTACAGTACAGCTAACACCTTGAAGATTATATCTGCTGTGACAAAGGGTGTACGCAGAGTCCAGGAAGAGCTAGCTAGGGCTGGGTTTCCTGGGCACAGCACTCTGGGTGTACCCACTAGGGCTCTGCTGCAGCAGGGCCAGTGGATTCTTGGAGGATGGTGTGCTTAGCTGTTCATAGCTCCCAGACACTCTTCCCAGGCCAGAATTGTCTTCTACTGATAGGCGCTTGTGGTCCCAGGAAGTCAGGTGCCCTGTCTTCAGGTGTCCTACCCCCTCACACTGGGGGTAGGTCATAGTCACCAACAGCTCATGCCATCTCAAGGTCAGCTCTCCAGAGTCCAGTCCCTGGGGTTGCTTCTCTAAGCCTCCTCCTAACACAGCTCTAAAGGCACAACATGCACCAGAGTCCCTGGAAAATTATATTCCTGTGAGCCCTAGCTAAGTGGCCAGACTTCAGCTCCTCAAGTAGCAGGCCTGTGAAGGTATGGGTGATGTAACAGAGGCCCAAACAAAGAGACTGCTTTTATTTGTTATAGAAATTATTATAAAAATCATTGAATGTAGAGAGATTTCTCAACTAGGGAATCAAATGCCAGGCTTTTGATAGCTCTTAGAAGCCTTAGGCCTGGAGATGAGAGGAAAGCAGAAAATGAACCTTTCATTCCTTAAAAGCTCAGAGTACCCTTGGGAGATAACAGAGCTGAGAGGGTGGTAAAAGGAGCAGTTCTCAGGAATCAGACAGAACAGGCTTTTCCTCTTCCCTTCCCTGGAAAGGCTCCAGGGCCTTTCCATGACCTTTCCAGGACCTTACCAAGGGCCTTACCAAGGGCCTTACCAGGGCCTTACCAAGGCTCCGGGGCCTTAACAAAACTAGGGTTTGCTTTGATTATCACCACAGGCCATCCACTGCTTTCAGGGTATGCCATTTTACACAAAGCATTTTCTTTCTGTAGATTAGTCAGAATTCTTTTGGCTCTAAGGAGAAAAATAATCCCTGCCTGCTCCAGAAGCACAGTTACTAAAACTGGAAAAAAGAATTTCAACTCAAACCAGCCAAGTCTGACCTGGAAATCTATTGATTCCCTAAAACAGACATACAGGTAAGTAGGCTTCAAGGGGCAGGCAAGTTAGCCACTCCAAAGATGATGCGCATTTCTCTCTTGGCAGACCCCACACACACTTCTCTCCTGCCACCTGTGGGAGCCATGACCATGTTCTTCTTCCAGATTACATCATTAAGCTAATCACTCAAAAGTTACAAAGACTTTGCTTTCTACAAGAAAGACATGGATGGGTCTGATTTTAGTCTCTCATTCTTTAATTAATCCACATAGCAAAGGTTGGAAAACTACAATGGCTTGCTCTAGACCTCACGCACAGGTTGCAGAATGCTCCAGTAATGTAGACAGAAGTTCCTCAAAGAAATTGAATCATTACTGCAATAAAATGGGTGGGGAGGATATCCAAAAACAGGAGCTGTCTTGAGATTATTGGTATCACCCCTTTGCAATTTCCCATTTTCTCATTAGGGTGGGCAGTCTTCTCCTAACTAAGATTAAGACTAATAATGCCATCCATGTGCCCTTGCTACCACTAGATCAGTATTACCTTAGGAACTATACTATTAGTCTTATTAATTCATTGTAATTTGACCAACATTGTAGCAGCCTCATGATTTTGTTCTATAAAAGTTCTTTGAAGATGTGGCTCATTGAAACTAGTGTGGTGGCACATGCTTATGGTCCCGGCACTGAGGAGGCGGAGCATAGGAGGGTTGCCATGAGTCCAAGGCCAGACTGGACTACAAAGTAAGTTCAGGGACAGCCTGAACTGCATAGTGAGACCTCCATCTCAAAAAGACAAAAAAAAAAGAAAAGAAAAGAAGGGGAGAAAGAAGAAAGAAAGAAAGAGAGAGAGAGAGAGAGAGAGAAAAAGGAGGAAAGAAGGAAGAGAAAAGGAAGGAAGAAAGAAAGAAAGGAGGAAAGAAAGAAAGGAGGAAGGAAGGAAGGAAGGAAGGAAGAAAGAAAGAAAGAAAGGAGGAAAGAAAGAAAGAAAGAAAGGCTTCCCAGCAACCCACTTGGGGTCAGGATCGCCCATGCCTCTCAGGAGACATTCCCATTCCCCATTCCCATTCCACTTTCCCATTCCTCACTTCTTTTCTTAAAAACAAACAAAACAGACACTGTCTTCACTGCTCATGGTTCTCGTTTATGAAATAAGACTGGTCATTTCCAGTCCCTGGATGACACTAATGGGTAAAGTGGTAAGATGCCACCCCATAGCACATGCTGGACCCTGAGTTGCTCTTTCCACCAGGGCTTCCTTGGGAACAAAATAGAAACAAGAGACCACTTCCGTGTTTTTCTTGCTAACCTCAGATCTACCACTCAACAGGACAATTTCCAAGGACAATGCACCTCACACTGGCCCTGGGCCTGGGCCTGTTCCTGGCTGGCCTCCTCACTGCACAAGGGAAGCAACAGCCCACCATCTCTTCCCCAATCTCAGTGTCCAAGATTCATCCCCAAGGGTGGAAGGAGCAAAGGGATGCTCAGGATCTGACCAGGCGCAACATGGAGTTTGGCTTCAAGCTGCTCAAAAAGCTGGCTACCAGCAGCCCTGGGAAGAACGTCTTCTTCTCGCCCTTGAGCATCTCCACCGCCTTCTCTCTGCTGTGTCTGGGGGCCCAGGACTCAACACTGGCTGAGATCAAGCAGGCCTTCAACTTCAAGGGGATGACGGAGAGGGATCTGCACCAGGCCTTCCACCACCTCCTCCACAAGCTGAACTGGGAGAGGAAGGATGTCAAGCTGCACTTCGGTAATACCCTGTTCATGGACCAGAAGCTGAAGCCACAGCAGAAGTTCATGCGAGTGTCCAAGAACATGTACAATGCAGAAATCCTCCCCACAAACTTCCACAACCTGGAGAACGCCCAGAAGCAGATCAATCAATATATCAGTGAGAAAACCCATGGGAGAATCAAGAGCCTGATCAACAGCATAGACCCTGGCACTGTGATGCTTCTTACAAACTACATTTACTTTCAAGGTAAGGCTTGGCAAGCTGCTGTGGAGGATTTAGGGTTCCCCATCAGCATGGGTTAAAAACGTGGCCACTTACTTGTCTGTAAGTTTGAATTTCCATGCAACTAACCTCTCAACCCACTTCCCTATCAACAAAATGAATGCAACGATGCACAACCCTTAGGATTCCATATGGAAATGTATGTGAAATGAGCTCTGTGAGTCTGAAGTTATTCTCCCCATGTAAGCTTTCATTATTATTATTATGGAGTATTCTGACAACATTCACACACACACACACACACACACACACACACACACACACACACGCATACACACTAGCCAAAACCAGGTGAAAATCAGAAGGCCACAGCAAGGTCACTCCTGAGTTATGGTTAATGTGGTCCTGGATATGGAAGGTTGGGTCTCCCAAATTCCACAGGTAGATGAGTGGCTGTTTAGGGAAAAAGAATTGGTAATAGCAGTCTGAAAACATGGTCTGCCTAACCCAGAAAGGAGGGAAGAAGAACTAGGAATTTCTCAGTCCTTTTGTCTGTAGATCACACCAGCAGCATTACAGGTCCCGATGGCGCCTCACATCCACTTGACACTCACTGTGCATAGTCACTGAGTTACATGGCCTTGTCTCACCCAGTCCCCAAGTCACCTGAGAAGGCACTTAGCAATAGCCCCATTCTATGAGTTAGAGACCCTGAAGTCCAGGGAAATTGAACACCTGCCCAAGGTCTCCTTTTAGAACAATGAAGCCAGGATTGGAGCTCAGAGAGTTGACCCCCAGGGCCTTATACTGAGGCCTCTGAGGGCAACGAATTTGAAAAGACACAGAGCTGAGTTTGTGTGCAATGGAGACAACACGTCCTCAGGATTAAGGAGGGGTTCAAGTGCCCAGGCTGAGTGTCCCTGTGGCCCAGCGCTCCTGGCGATGGCCTTTCCCACATGATAGTGGCTCCTTCATGGTTGATATAAAATAAAGGAAAGCATGTACACTCATGTCACACCCAAAGACCCCCCGCCCCCATTCCACGACTAGCTGCAATTCAGTCCCCTCTGCTGGGACATTAGCTGTGGACGTTCTCTCTGTCAACAGCGTCTGGGCATGGCGGTATAGCTACTCCCCCTGTTCGGCAGCCTTAGTCGTGGCTACATCCAGATCTGACCCTGCACCTGAGCCCACCTACCCAGAAGTCTTCAGCGCATGGAAAGAGAGCAGGGATTCCTGGAGTCGTTTTGTGATTTCTCCAAATATCCAAGCCCCTCCCTCTGAACCCATGTGGCCAGAGACCACTGAAAGTCAGATCTGGTCATCTCAGCATCGTGTCACCCTCTCAGCATCTGGACACTCACGTAATTTTTGTCTTTCTTCAATCCTAAGCCAGGTGGCAACATGAATTTGATCCAAAAGAAACAAAAGAGGAAGATTTCTTCGTGAGCAAAAACAAAACAGTGAAGGTGCCAATGATGTTCCGAGGGGGTCTATATGACATGGGCTATGACCAGCAGCTCTCCTGCACCGTCCTGGAGATACCCTACTGGGGAAACCTCACAGCCACCTTCATTCTGCCTGACAAGGGCAAGATGAGACAGCTGCAGGAGAACTTGCAGGCAGACATTTTTGGCAGATGGAAAAAACTCATGGCAAAAAGGTAAAGAGGATGTGGGGTGTTCACGCCTCTTGCTCTCTTCCCTCCTACTCTCCTCTCTTGGTCTTATCTCACCCAGTGTGGGCCTCAGGAACCAGGGCAACAGACACATGCCAATTTCTTCTAGTTGTACCGCAGGGCCAAGTCCTCCTGGTCCCATGAGGAGCCTCTGTTACATCAGGAGGCAGGCTGGCAAGCACACGAGCAGTGAAACGCTGGCTGCTCCAGCGAGATGCACTGGAATCATGGCACCTTGTGGAGGGTAGGGGTCAGAGCGAATGGCCCTCATGCTAAGACTTCAGTCTGTACAGAACGGAGAAGAGTGGTGGAATCCTAAGCAAAGGAGACTTGGGGTACTCAAGGGAGCCATGAGTCATTCACTGCGAATAGGATGAAGTTTTCAGTTGTGGTATCACAACCAAATTGTGAAGCATGACCAAGCAAATCACTCTACTAACAAACAGAGGACCAAAGAGAGGAACTATTTTTTTTGGAAACATAAAATTACAATAGGGCTATGGTAAGACACAGAATTGCTCTCAGGTACTTGCCTACTGCAGATTTTCTTGGGAAGGGAAAATCTTCCCTTGGTGTTGGAGGTAAATCTTGAGGAGCGCGTGGCAGCACAGTTGTGGGGGGCACCTTGAATGTGACTGGGCTAGGGCAGGGCCTGTGGCAGCCAGGGTCCAGGAGGACAAGGTGGAGAGGAACCACGCTGCTCTCCAAGGTCTGTCTCCCACCTTGGCCCGACCACCACCCTCCGTCTATCTGGAGGAAAGTGTTGACCAAGAACCTCAGTCCTACCGGACTAGCCACTGGTTACTAAGCAGGCCGAGACGAGGCTCGGGCCGAGCTGGGCTCCCAGGCATTACTGAACCAAGGCGACTTCCATCTCTGGGAACATCCCCTTGGAAGAGCCACAGAGCACATCCGGCTAGCAGAGGGAGCTGAAAGAAAACCAGCAAAGGCAAATAATGTTGAAGGTTTCCAACCACGTCTCAGCTCCAAGGAAGGTTGAGCTACTCGGTAGAATGTCTCAAGAGCAAAGCTGCACTCCAAGCTCGGCTTGCCCCCTCCATCCCTCCTGCCGCAGAAGCCTGCAAAATGACTCCTGTAATAAGAGGAGGGATGGAGTCCAATTTCAGTAGAGACTGAGTTTTTTTTTTTTTTTTTTTTCTGTGACTTCTCAGAGAATTCAGTTTGCCTAGCACCGCCGCACAAGCCATGCACGCCAGTGCACTTCCTCCCTGTACTCCAGGCACTTCCGGTGTGTCCTGCCTCAGTCCAGACACCCCCCACAGGGCCATGGCAGGGAGGGGTCCTCCAATCGTAAACAAGTCCTGCCTCCTACACACTTCCAGCCAGGGAATGACCAGCAGCAACAGTTACACCTCCATCTCCTGTAGGACAGTGGATTTGCTGGTGGTCCTGGGGCTAGGATGAAGGTTCTTTGCATCAGAACATGAGGACATCATGTTCCTACCTTCTGAGGAGCTCAGTCTGCAGACCTGGTGTGGAGCTGCGTCGATCTACAGGCAGGGTCCTGGCCACACCTCTTCTGCTGCCCCATGGGGGTGGGGAGAGATGGGCTATTCTGTGATTCTTCTGTGGTCCTCAGGAGCCAGGTCAACAGACACGCGCCAAAGACATGCCCCAATTTACAAGTATATAGAACAAGTCAGAGGCTAGCTACTGGTCCCTTCAGTACATGGCCTTGGTACCAAAGACAGATGCTCACTTCCCTTTGCCTAACTCGGCCTGCTGTTCTGATTCCCCAGAGCAAAGCCCAGTTTCTCCCAGAAGAATTGAATCGCTCAGCCCAGCCCAGCCCAGCCCACCCTGCAGGAGTGAAGAAGTTGCCATAGCTTAGAGAGCCAAGGCCTGATGATATGTGTGGAGGGGTGCTCCCTGCCCTGACGCCCTGCTCACTGTTACTATGGCCTGGATGCATCCCCGTCTCCAGCCTGCACCCATGCTGCCTGCTTCCCACTTAGAAATAGCTAACACTGATGACCCTCTTGGTATGCCGAGTCCTGTGGCCTCCTGCCCCTCATGGTACGGTCTTGGAATTTTCCTCCTTGTTTTCTGCCATCGGTCAGAGCTCTCTCTAAGTCATTGCCACCAGCTATACAGACACTCTCCCTTCTCCCATCATGCCACCTCCCCAGGCCCCAGGCAAGCTCACAACACGAAGAAGGGCTACTCTGCAGGAAATGTGAGGCACCCAGCTGCCGCTGGTCCCCACAGGCCTCTCTGCACTGGGGCTGGAACCCCCGACAATGCTGTTCTGTTTCCCGGCAGCATCAGTTCACAGCTCGTCTTTGCATGTTAAGGCCCTAAGCAGCTGCCCCTGCTCACTGTCCCCACCACGGATGCCTGTTCTCAAACCCACTTCTGACAGGCTTTGGTGCATACCTCCCCCATGACAATCTTGGAGACCAATGCAGGGCCCCTCCCCAATCCCCTAAATCCCTTCTCCTCCAGGGCAGCCTCCCTCCCTTTTCTTCTCCTGCTCTCCATTTCCTTTGCTGGTCACTGTGTCCTAAGGGGTCCGGTCCTCAACCTCCTTCCTGCTGCACTGACCCAGGTCATGGCGCTCCCAAGGATCACTCCAGCCCTGTGCTCTCTGAAAACTCCACAGCCCTGTGTCTGTTTACCAGGGCCTCCCAGATGTCTTCCCTCCCTCCCTCCCTCCCTCCTTCCCTCTCTCCCTCCCTCTCTCCCTCCCTCCATCTTTCCCTCCCTCCCTCCCTCCCTCCATTCTTGTCCCTCTCCCTCCCTTCTCTCCTTCCACAGTACTGGGAATTGAACCCATGACCTTTACATTGGGTTACATCCCCAGACTCCTGTTTTACTTTTTGAGATACGATCTTGTTAACTCACTAAGGTGCCCAGGCTTGTGTTCCTCCTGCCTCAGCCTCCTAGAGTGCTAGGATTACAAGCATCAGCCACTTTGTTTCTTAGGCTATATTCTTAGCAGATCCAGTGGAATGACCCTTTCTTATACTAAACAAAACCATGTCACTCCTCTGGCCAATGCCCCTCATGGCTCCCTGTTCTATGCTGGGAAGAAGCCCCATTTGCCTGCTTCTCTGCCTCCTTCATGTTTTGCTCAAGCCTCTCACCTGCCTCCTAACATTCCTTTATTTTTTATTTATTTTATTTATTATTTTTGTCTTTTTGAGACAGCGTCTCATTACGTAGTTCAAGCTGGCCTTGAGCTCACTTTCGAAGCCAAAGCTGGTCTCGAACTCACACTGATCCTCCTGCCTCAGCTTCCTAAGTGCTGGGATTACAGGTGTGCATCACCACACCTGGACTTTTTCTTTTCTATTCTTTTCTTTCTTCTTTTTTTCCCCTCCTGTTTCACTTATGGGTTCATCTTGAGCACCTAGGACAGCATCTGGTATATAGTAGGCCCTTGATAACCACTTGCTCCGTCAGTGAGTGAGTGGAAAGTAAAATTCAGGAGCCTTCGGATCTAACAGTGGTAACTCAGGTCCCAACTCTGAGGAGATTCCTGGGCAGCAATAAAGGCAAAAAGGAGGAGGCGGGGACTGAGGTCCCCAGCAGCGATGACTGGCATCCTGCTCTCGGGGTCTGTGTCCTGAGGGCTGCGGTCCTCTGCACCAATTCTGGACTAAAGGAGGCAGTGTGGGCCTGCACTCAGGTCCTCCTGACTGGGGGTCTCCAGCCTCAGGCTTGGCAGGGTAGGGTTGGCTCACGGTGTGGGCCTGGCCAAGACTATAGGGGGCATCATCCTGGGGATGGCACACAGGGGACTTGAGAACATTCCTTAGACACAGGCCCTGGGGTGCCTTAGACAGGAATCAGAGACACAGTTCGGAGAGGACAAGTTGTTTTCAAAACAAGTTCCAGGATTCCAGGGTCAAGGAGCCCGCCTCCATCTATGAACAGAGAAGATCTGAGGCCAACAGTGCTCAGAGGACCAATGTCTCCTTCCTCCTCTGTCCGCTGATCCACCTCACCCTATCCCTTCAACTCCACAGGGTGGTCAATGTGCATGTGCCCAGAATTCACATCTCAGGTACCTACAACCTGAAGAAAACCCTCTCCCAGCTTGGCATCAGCAAGATCTTTGAGGAGCATGGTGACCTCACGCGAATCTCCCCATACCGCAGCCTGAAAGTGGGAGAGGTGAGCAGGAAATGTCCCATGGCCAGCAGGGCCACTGTCAAATCAGGAAGATGAGTGAGGCCACTGCCTCCAGACAGGCCACGGTAGAGCCCAGTGCTGCCCCAGCCAGCTGGGTGATCCCTGGCCAAGCATAAATCATGCCCTCAGCCCCTAAGCTTTTGTTTCCAGCATTAAAAACTTGAATTGCCCCTCTGCTGGTGCCATTTGGCAGTCAATTCACTGCTGTAAACATTGATCAAGCCTGGAGACATTTATCAGGCCCAAAGCTTTCTCCCAGTGGTCTCACAGGCTTCCCAGAAGTAAGGGGTAACACAAAGGTCCTCTTCGGGCATGCAAAGGTCCTGTGGTCTTCAGCAAGGATCAGCATCCCTGGGACAAGAGAAAGAACCCTGCAGGTAGGGCCATCAGGTTGCTCATCAGATACAGAAGGAGCTATGTACTTGGCTACTTTTGGATTTCAGATAAACAAAGGATAATTCTATTAACGTAAGCACATGCTGACTAATGCATGGGTATGTTTATCCTCAACCATGTTCACTGCCTATCTTGAATTCAGTTTTCCCTGTCTGCAATGTATGAATTAGAACAAACCTTCTTGATTAAGGTTATGGGAGGGGAGATTTTATTTTATTTTCAGAACTGGGGATTGAATTCAGGCCCCTGTGCTTGCCGGGCAAGTGCTTATCCTACTGAGCTATCTCCCCAGTCCTTGGAGACAAGAAGATTTTAAAAGCACAGCACAGCACAGGGTGACTGGCCAGCAAGTGGGGTAGGGTTAGGGGCTGGAGGTGGAACAGCAGCAGGGGATAGTATGGTGGGGACAAGCACAGAAAAGTGAGGGTCAGCCTGGTGGAGGGGAAGGCCACAAGCTGGCAAAAACACAGAGGGAGAAAAGTTTGTGGAATTTTCTGGCTTTTGAGTGTCCCTGCCTTGATTTTGAGACTTCTTCGAAATGTTCCATGGCAGCTGTCCCTTTCCATGGTGCTTACCCACCTTCTCTGCAGTTAGGTGAGCTGGTAGTTGTGCTTCCGACGCAAGGTGCCAGCCCATTTTCTGAAGGTAGAATGGCTGGGATTCTGTAGGCTAGAATGAAGTGTGTCAGAATCTCACAGGAGAACACAGTGCCATGGTTGACACTGCTGGGGTGGACCTAGAGGTCTGGGGTCCCAATAAACTCCCATAGGCTCCCCCTTAGCCATCCTCCAGACCCAACAGATCTTCTCAGCAGCCATCAGGGGTCCTTGAGATTCCTTAGATGCATAGCTAACCCCACTCTGGGCCACCACCCCACCGACCTCCCTAGCACCCTCCTGTTCTTGCCCAAATGTCATACAGCAATGACAACACAAGAGCCAGCAGGGCTGGGCAACTGGTACCTGCCAGTTTACAGCTATGCCGGGCAGCTCTGGCCCAGCTGCCTCCCTCTCTAGACCTCCTGTCCACCCAGGTGCTCCATGAGTCGCTGGGTAGGCACTGACCCACTCTCCATCCCCCCAGGTGGTGCACAAGGCTGAGCTGAAGATGGATGAGAAAGGAACTGAGGGGGCTGCAGGCTCCGGAGCGGAGACACTGCCCATGGAGAAACCCGAGGACGTAGTGATGAACAGACCCTACCTGATGATGCTTTATGAAACCACTACACCATCCATGGTGTTCTTGGGAAAGATTTCCAACCCTAGTGGGAAATAGTGAGGGATTCTTGCTCACCCACAGCAGAGCTCAACCATGCTTTGTCTCCTTGGGCCTCAGGGACACCGACATAACCCTGTGCCATGGCACCTCCCATGGCTCCCCAAATGCGCTGTCTCGCTGGCCACCTCAACCCCTCCTTGCACATTGGGCTGTCTGGATTAAACACTGTAGTCACTGCTTGACCATGGCCCTGCCTTCATCATTAGCAAGTAAGTGCTCGTTCTCCTGCCCAGCCTGCTGGCTGTTGGGAGGCAATAGAGGAAGGTGGGAGCCGTGGAAGTACCTAGGGTTGGGAGTGAGAAAGGAGTTGGTTTTTATTTTACACGGCCATCCCCCCAGAGTGTCCATGCCCAAGTGTTGGGCCATCACAGGCAGATGGTGATACAGGTAGAGAGGAACCAGCTCTTGGACAGCTCTAAGAGGAGGGAACCGAAGTAACAGGGAGAACTCGCTGCTCACCGAGTCCATTCCAGGTGCAGAAAGAAGAACCTGGGGCTGAGCCTTGTCCTCAAATTTCTCCATCTCTGTCTCAGCCTGCAAACCGGTCTGCAGGTCCAACGTATGACCCCTAGGGGGCACTCGTGGCTCCCAGCTTCACCTGGGCCTCATTGTAGGTGATTCATTTCAGGTGAAGGCTCCTTTATTGGGGGTGTTTTGGGAGGAGCAGATCCTGACTGGCTCAGCGTTAGAAAGCCCAGCAAGCAGCAGTTGTCCTCCTAGCAGTTTGCAGCTCATGTGCCCTCTAGTCACCCTGGTCCTGTGGGCAGCCAGAAGTAGACATGGTGGCTCGGACAGGTGTAAGGGCCTTGAGGGAG
The DNA here is from genome assembly GCA_004027025.1 of Myocastor coypus. Classification (NCBI taxonomy): domain Eukaryota; kingdom Metazoa; phylum Chordata; class Mammalia; order Rodentia; family Myocastoridae; genus Myocastor; species Myocastor coypus. The sequence continues at coordinate 26,671 of PVJA010007243.1, read as the reverse complement.
CCGCAAGCAGTGGCATCAATGCTCCCAGTCTGAGGCAGGGAGGGAGGGGTCCAATGCTGACCTCGGCTCCTTGCTTGTGATCCAGCGAGGTTCCTGCCTCCGTCCTGGGCACCGTGTGGGCCCAGAGCTCCAGGCCTCAGATGGTGGAGAGGGGACAGGTGGGCCAATGTGGGGGTGCTAGGGCTCAGAATCCCAAGGGTGCTGCTGTTAATAGAGTCAGGGAGACAGTGACATCGGGAGCTGAGGGCCAATAAACAGTGTCAAGGAAGGCTGTGGTGACATCTCAGGGTGCATCATAGGAGAGTGGGGCAGAGGCTCCACCAAGTGGCTGGACTCGGGTTCACATCCATCTCCCTGCAAATGCCCTGAGCTGGCTGGAAACTGCACCTGGCCAGCAGGCAGGCTTGCCTGAGAGCTGCTACCGCAGACTCCCTCCACCCCTGCCTGTGCTCTGGAGACCACCAGCAATCTTCTGAAAGAGCTGCAGTCCAGACCTCGGCTTTCCCACCCCCCAGAAAGAGACTTCCTTCCTCCTAGCTGGTGGCCTCATCCCTTCTGACCCAGGCTGTCAGCACTGCTTCGCGATCATTTCTCCTGCATCCTGCATCACTTGGAGGCATGCGGAGGCTGCCTGGGTAGTCTCCAGGGTGCTGCTCACACAGCAGGGCTGGCCCTGCCTTCACCAAGTCATCGCTCACTCATGAATCAGCACATGACTTCTCTGCTGCATCCACTCGTGCATTCATCAGAGCCAAGCCTGGCAAGCATGATGAAGGATGGGTGTGTACGAGAAAGCCGTCTGAGGGAAGGAAAAGTCTATGCCTGGCTGGAAAGAGTGAAAAGCCTTGCTAAAGGGATTCCTTTTGGGAAAATGAGAAAGAATGTACATCAAAAGGCCAGAGGGAGAGCTGACCAGATGGTGAGATAGCTGAGAGGGTTAAATCGCCTGCTGAGGCAGACATAGGGACTGGGGTTCGATCCCTGGCATACTGTGTAGGTCCTGCCCCAAAGGCATGCTGAGATGGAGATTGAGACTGGGTTTGGGACCACTCACCTGTAACCCCAGCACTTGGGAGGCTGGAAACAGGAGAACCACTGAGTCTGATCTGTGTAGTGAGGCCCTGTACTAAATACACTTTAAAAAAATCAGAGGGAGACATTGCATACAGAGCACACAAGGAACAGTTGCTCAAAACCAAGGTAGCTGCCTCCCCCCCCACCTCCAATAAAAAACAAAAAAGACAAAGGAGTGTGCTACATAACCTTAAATGCAGCTCTTTAGTTTATAAACTTTATATTCACACCTATGTGTCACACACACACACACACACACACACACACACCACGTATATATGTTCCCACTATAGGGTCATTATGTTTCTGTGTTAAATACCCGTACACATCTCCTTCCTTAACCATTAACTCAGTCTTGCATATGAGGCTCCTCCCTCCTGACCAACTATATATCTCAGAGATAAGGCAAGTGAAATAAAATCAAACACAGCCCACCAAAAGAATGTGCACGTAGGTGATGACACCTGGTCCAGGTATCTGTGGCTTGGCATTCATGTCTGACAGTCTGGAGAGTCAATCAGGCTGTGACAAGTGCCAGGCACTGACCTGGGAGGGTCCTCCAAAACCTGGTTTAAGAGGCTGAACATCAAGGGTGTGTGAGAATCCACCTTTCTACAAGCCCCTACCTTCACTTTGGTGTACCTGTCTGTCTTTTAGTTTTTAATTCCTTACAAATACAACATCTTTGCATTGTGAAATGGTGTTCCTTCAGTTTGTTGCTGGTACTGAGCTCTGAGTTCATAACTCTGGTAGGCTGATCATTCTAGCAGAGCAGTGATATTCACCCCAGACACAAAAGATAGTCAGGGGTACACGGAAGAATGTGACAGGGGTTGGGTCTGATCCAGTTTGGGGACCCAAGGGAGTATTCCTGTGACATTAAGAGAGAGCTTCAAATACTGGGTCTCATGTGTTTTTAAGTTTTAGCTTATTAACTACAACTGCACATAGATGTGTGTATGTGTGTGCTTTCAGTGCGAGTAACTATATATTCATCTTGCACCTAGAAATTAGGTATGAGCTGTAGCATTTTATTCGTCTTCCTTTTATGTACTTCTGTCTTCAAAGTGGCTGTAGAATATTTTAGTTTTCGATATGATATGATTTCCTAACTTCACAGCCATATTTTCATTCTTCACTTCAAAAAGAATGTTTTCAAACTGGAAAAAGAAAAAGAAAAAAGATGAGATCAGGTAGGAGAAGAGTAAGTGTCCCAAGCAACAGGGAAAGCTTATGCAAAGTCCCCAAGAATGAATGACAAGGACATGAAATGAGATTCATGTTGCCAGGGCAACAAAATAAGGTAGAAAGAAGTGGGCAGTGAGGCTGGAGGGGCAGGAGGGGCCGTCCCAGGTTCTCAGTTGCAGGACTCAGGCAGCCACTCTGTGCTGTAAGTGATCCTCTGGTGGTAACCTAGGTGTCTTTGTCCAAATGCCCTGACCACTGTGTGCCAAGAGGCCTGTGCCCAGCATGTGTTTGCTAAGCAGAGAGAGCTGCAGAAACCTCCCTGTACCATACTCACCCACTGCCCTCCTCCCGCTCCTCTCCTCTGGGAGGGAAACCAGCCCTCGGCATGACACCTCCTCCCAGGGCCATCCTGGGTCTGCAGGGCCAGCTTCCCTCGCATGTCCCCACCATCCTGCCCTGCCTGGAGGCTTTGCTCCTGTCCTTCACTTCTACCACCACCTCTGAGCATCACCTGGTCTTCCAGGAAAAGGCAGCTCCTTCTCAGCAAGCTTTCTCAAGCCCCTATTTATGAGCTAACAGGCCTCATGGATGAATGAGGGACTGGATCCGTGGGTTTGGCTTTGACATACTCAACACTTCTTAGATGTCTATCAGAACCTCTTTGGCATGAGTGCTATCACCAGTGCCCAGACTCATCAGCCTGCAGGAAACTGAAACAATTCCTGTCACTAATGAGGAAACTGAGGCTTATGCAAAGACCCACACAGAGACAGTCATAGAGTTATGGCCAACTGCAAGTCTCCTGAGTGAGGCCCCATAGTTTTCATTTGTTCATTCTTTTCTCCATCCATCAACTCACCCACCCACCCATCCATCCATCTATCCAGTCATACATCCACCCATCCATCCATCCATCCACCTATACACCCATGCATCTACTCTGCACTAAGAATTGTCCTGAGGATTTGAAATATACTAATCAACAAAAATTTATAAAAACCTCACCCTGTGGATGTTTTATGCCAGAAAAAAAATCAGCATGTGTTACAGTAAAGAAGTAAAAACATTTGGTGGAGTTAACTCAAATTGGAGGCCTTAGTGTCACTGAAGTCAAGGTTGCCCTTCCAAGAAGATGAGACTTGTCACCAAGACAGATCTTATGACTCCACTTTCCAAGATCTCTACCACACAGTCCTCCTGTGCCGTTGGGATGATGCCCACCCATAGATGTACTTGAAGATCACAAGGGGGGAGCCACACCCAAGAGATGACACAGCTGGTGGCAGAACCCCATGGCAGAACCCCAGGGTGAAAATCCCCTAGGTGTGCTCTCCCTGCCCTTCCCATGGTGCAGGAAGTGTCTGCACAGTGTCTCAGTTTGGGACTTTTCTATGTCCTAAGTACGTGCAGAGTGCCAGGCATCTGGCTTCCTGTCTGCCCCACGCAGACACAGCACCACCCCCCAGCCCATTAACCATCTGCGTGGGATGCACCCGAAGTGGCAGGTGGGTGGGTCAGCAGGGATGATCACAAGTGGAAAGTCCCTCACTTTTTCCAATAGACCTGGGGATCAAACTCAGGACCCTTTTACTAGGATACCTCCCTGGCTCCTTATGTTTTCTAATTTGAAACAGCGACTCACTAAATCACTAGTTGCCCAGACCAGAGTTGAACTCACAATCCTCTGTCTCAGCCTCCTAGAGCTCTGGGATTGCAGGCATGCACCACCCTACATGGCTCCTGTGTTCTGGAACACTGACTTTGTGGTTAGGCCAGATGCCTTCTCCCCACCAGGCTTCATTTCCCATGAATGCAATGACAGGGCTGACCTCAGAGGGCTCCTCGGTACCAGACAAGTCTGTTCCACTGCTACTAGAAATCATGAACCAACTCCCAAGCATCCTCTCTGTCGCCATTTTTCCACACAGTGACGTACTCAAAATACTTTCACCGGTCATCTCCAGGCAGTGTGTCTGGTGTGAGGAAGCTGGGGAAACAGGAGGTACAGGACACTCCTCCACACCTCCCAGGGCCCTGTTCATGCCCAGCCAGTAAAACATGCCCTGCCCTACCAGGTGTCCACGTTGGTGCCAAGGACTTGTCTCTAAACAAGGGTAAACTGAGGACATTTTTAGGAAAAATCGACACATCTTGAAAGCACGATGTTAAGTGAAATACATCAGACACACAAGCTTAAATACTGTTCCTCACTTGCATAATCCAGAGTGCAAATAAACAGCAAAAGGAATGATTGATAGGTCTCCTTGTTAGGAGCTAGGTTTTTGGCAAACAGCAAGGGACCAAGAGACAGGGTAGGGGAAGAGAAGTAAAAAGATTAAAGATGCATTGTGTATGTGTACTGACTACCTGTAATGCATATAATCATATAGTCAGAGAGATAAACTAAACAATACTAGCAATAACAGTGAAAATGGGGAAAGGGGATGCAGAGAGAGAGAGAGAGGGAGGTGGATGAGGAAGAAGGCAGAGCGTTCAGGACGTGTATCCACTTCCTAGGATGAATGTAAAGTTCATGTAGAGCCAACACATACTAATACAAAAGAAAACAAATACACAGCCAGTCCTCCTCCTCCTTTGGGAAACGTGTCCTCCACTAGCTCTCAGGCTCACAGACTTCATACGTTCCAGGACCACCCTGACAATCACGGCTGAATCCTCATCTTCTTTGTATGACAGGTGTCCCTTGGCTTGCAATGGATTTATGTGTTGATGAACCTGTCATGCATAGGAAACACCTTACGGCCAACCTAAACCAAACCACATGGTACCCCACAGATCTGGATGTTTCCTCTTAAAGTTAGGGTGGGGGGCAAGGCGCTGACAGGAAGCCCAAGAAAACATGGAAACTCAAACTCAAAGTATAGTTATATCTGATGCAAAAGATTTCAGAAAAAAAAATTAAACTTCAGAATTTGAACTACTGAATGTGTATCAGTTGTGCATCATCATAAATTCTAAACAGTACCATGGAACCCATGTAAGGCAGGGATCACCATATTATTTAGTCAAGGTGTATCTTTAATTCATGTTAAAAATGAATTTGTTGTTTAAATTTAACAATGGTTATATTACATATTTTCATCATCAGATCAGTTTAGATTAATACATATAGGTATATCAGATTGATCAAACAATTAAACATTAACCCTTCTAAATCAACGTTACTTTTTTTTTTCTTTTCCCCTTTCTTTTCTTTGAAAGTTGACATACTGCATATTGTCCTCACAATCGTTCTACAGAGTACAGTGTGTGGGCATGACCCACCTCCCTATTGATGTTGCTTAGAAAAAAAAAAAGTAAAAGAATATACTTCTCTTTGGACTAAGAGGAAGCAGATACATACACAGTCAAATGTTCTGCAATTGCAGTGGGCCAGGAGTGAAGCTTGTGATGTTGGAGGCAATTGAATCTTGAAACTTGAAAAGAAAAAATTAGAAAGTAATGGTTAGGGCTGGGGAGAGAACTTAGCGGTCTGAGTGCCTGCCTGGGAAGTACAAAGACCCTGGTTTGATCTCCAGTATTGTATGCCACACCTGACCCAGAATCTGGCGTGCACCAAGCTGGCCCCAAAACCAGGTGTGGTAGCACATGCCTCTAATGCCAGCTCTGGGAAAGATGAGACAGGAGAGTCACTATGAGTCTGAGCTGCATGGCACAACAATATACCAAATAACTAAAAAGACCTTTAAAAATTAAAAAAGGTTATGATTAACAGTGTTTGAAATCAAAGCTGAGTTCAAGACCCAGTGCCTTGAATTTAGCTTTCTCATTTTGTAAACCAATTAATTTAATTTCCTTGTCTTTCTGATTTATAGAATAAAAGTATATCCACCATGACAAGTGGTCATAAAGATTTTAAAACTCATGTACAAAGTAGACCTTAACACATGCCGGGAGCTTAGTAAATACTCAACAAATTTTTTAAAAAATGAATTTGTTTAAATAGAAAAGTTAATATCACAACCATTCCTATAAAACTGGCATAACTTGCCCCAGACAGAAGCTCCAGGTCCACCCAACAGAACCAAGACCGGCTCAGCAGCAGGCCCTGAGCATGAGGCCAGCTCTCCACCCTGACCAGGAAAGGCTGGCAGGTCTACCCCAGTGGAGAGGGGCACAGGCACAGGGCGAGGCTTTCTGCTTAGGGAAACCAGGAAGTCTGAAAGACAATGAGAAGGGAGGCACTTTATCCACGGGGGCTCCATGCTATGGGCAGAGCTGCTTGAGACTGGGTCCAGGTGTTCAGAAAAGTCACCACTACAGTCCCTGGATCTGTCAGTTGGGAATGGCTTCCTGATTGTATTGCATCACCGGCCTTTCTCTTTCTTCTCCTCCTCCTTCATCTAAACCTTTAAGTTTCTGAATTGCTTTAGATTTACAGAGAAGTTGTACGAAGATAAAACCCAGCTTCTGAATATCCCTCACAGTACCACTAACGTTAGCACGGTCCAGCGCTGGTGCTGCGCTATTTCCTGGCTTAGTTCTCCATGAGCGTTCATGTCTCTAGGACACAGGCCATGTTCAGCACGCTGTCACTTCCAGGGCTTTGCTGGGGACCTCGGGAGCCAGTTTGATGGGAGACCCCATCGGAAGTTGGTTCACAGCGGTGCCATCCGGTTAGCTGGACAACAGGTGAGTCAGAGCACTGCCCCCGACCTTCTGCCTTCCCTGTCTATGAAGTAGGCATCATGGCATCGCTCCCTTGGGTATTTGGGGATATTAAAGACCTGATGTGTTCACACGTATGGCATCACCACTGGGCACTCGTCCACGTCCATGCTGAGTCCAGGGTGGGGAAGGAGCTCCCACGGAAGCTGCTGAGCCTTCTAGCACAGGGAACCTTCTCACTGTTGCTCTCTTTTCATGATGTGAACCAAGTAATCACATCCTAAAACAGACCAGGTAAAAGCTCCTTCACTGTTTCTCAGGCAGGAATCTCATTTCTCCCATGACTCTGAGGAAACAATAAAACAAATGAACAGGCAGACAGAAGTCCTCTGGCCTGGTTCTATCTAGATCTATCCCCTCCTCCATCTTGCTCCTCAGCTCAGCTCAGGAGACCTCAGCTAGAGGTCAGGTGACCACACTGGGTAGGCTAAGAAATGAGCAGCATGAAAACAAAAGGTCACAGCAGACTCTGGGGCTTAATCCCCCAAAGAGGTCATGGTGGGGACTGCACTCCAGGCTGAGGTGTCTTGACAGTTTGAATGGTGTCTTCTGGTTATGGTGGGCTTGTTAGCTCAGCTCTGAGGCACCCAGGCTGCTCTCCTGTTCAGAGAAGGAAAGGTAACGCATAAAAATAACCATACAAGTAGAAAGGTATAAAGACATAGCTATAACTATGTCCATAAAATGAAAAATGAGGCAGACACATAAAAGATGTTAAGGAAGGCAAGACATACTAGAGCCAGGAACAGAAGATTCTAGAAAGTCTACTACCTCCTGTTACAGAAGAGGGTCTATGGAGATGGCCAGACCCGGGGCTGGACTCTGTTGTGATGGGTCTTGGGTGGGCACATGGGGATTGGCTCCTGCTCTGGTGCTGCTCTTGAAAGGTTGGCTTTCTTTTTTTTTTTTTTTTTCTTTTTTGTTTTAGTACCAGGAATTGAATTCAGAACCTCACACTTGCCAGGCAGACACTGTGCCACTGAAGCTAGATTTCTAGCTCAGGATTGGTTTTCTGAGTTTGGGGAGGAAACAGGTCTTTGCCTTCTAGCTGGCCTTGAGGCTCCAGTAACCCAGGCAGGTGCTTGGGGGTGCTGATGGTGAAGGGCTTCTCCTTGGGGCAGAATCAAAGGTTGGGAAGGAGGGGAAAAGCATCAGCTCTTCCCTCTCAAGTCTCATCTTTCCTGGAAAATCTGACTAGGAGGCTCTGAGTAAGGCCTGGGAATTTACATGTGGATGAGAACCCAAGCTTGAGAAATTCCAGACTTGATCGGTCACTGTCATCCATCAACAAGGTGCCTCGGTTCAGTTCATGATGACCAGGCTCCTGGGTGGGGTTGCATCCCCAGGGTCTGGCTCTCGGGCCGACACTTCCTCTCACTGCCCTCTCATGCCTTCTTCCAACTTCATATTCCTTAGGGTTCTTCTTTCTCCTACCCATTCTCCCTGTGATGTGCCAATTGATCACCGATCACCACCCCAGCCTTGCAGGAAACCACAGGAGGCCTGGCTGTCTGATCAGAGACACTGAGGAGGTTAACAGCTGTGGTCGGCTGCAGGTGCTTGTCAAGGGCAAGGCAGGCTTCCTGTGGGATCCGGCAGGCTGGTATGGGTGATCAGAGCTGGAATGGCAGGGAGGTAGGTGTCACAGGTGAGGATTTGGGGGAGGGTGGTGGCCCTGGTTACAGTGAGCAGCCTGTGATCATGCAGAGCGGGGACAGAAAGGACAGAACTGCCTTCATTTCATTGATCGTTTTCAGGTTTTTTTTTAGTTAGTTACAGTTTATGGGGAGTAAATTGTATGGATTCTTTCTGCCTGTTATTTCTTAAAAACTTTTTGAACTCTCAACACTCCCACCCCTTTTCTTGCCTAGGACCCCATCTGTTGGACTGCCACTGGGTAGGTTTCGGATCTGATGAGGTACCCCATGGAGTAGACTCATCAACTTTAGTCACAGGGAAAAAAAAAAAAAAAAAAAAAAAAAACATCATTTCAGGATGCATTGATGAACAGATTAGGCAATTTAGGAGGCAGAGTTAGAGAATAAAAGAAAACAAGAAAGGGACTTCAACTTAGGGGCTTGACAGGGTCCATTTCTTTGTTTTTCAGTACTGTGTCTTGGATCCATGGTCTCTGCACTGAGCTATATCCCCAGCCAGGTTTCTATTTTTTATCTTGAGATAGGATTTCACTATGTCATTAAGCTGTTCAGGCTGAGTGGAACGTGGGATCTGCCTGCCTCAGCTTATCAAACAGCTGGGATTATAGGCCCACACCATGCCTGGCTGTAAAGGGGTAGCATTTCTGATGAAGCATCAGACTGGCCTATGCTCAAAAGAATGAAGCCAGCCTTAATGGACTGCTGGATGTGAGCCAGGATCTGATAATTACCTTGGTTCTGATTTTGCAAGATGAACCTGGAAGAAACCCTTCCCACCGAGGGCAATTCAGTCTGCAGATGCTCCTGTTTATGTCTAGGCCAGTTTCAGTCTAGCAGAAGCTCTGCTGGAAGCCAAGGTGACTATAAGTTTAGGGCAGTGGCTAGAGGCTTCTGGGCACAGTTGAATGTACCATAAATCCCTTACCTTAGTATCCTCAGTCTTAAAGGGGACATGTAGGTTAGAGCAAGGCTGACCACCATATTTTGCAGTATTTCAATAGACACTATTCAAGTGGACAGTATGTCTACATTCAGGGATGGATCTGCTTAAATCTTTAAAATGATAGTGTGAAAGTCAAACTTTGTTCTGCTTTTTAGCTACCTACTGGGCATCAATAAGCCAAAATAAAGAATCACTTTTGGGGAGAGGGGACTGCTTCTAAATTCCCAACTGCCTCAGGGAAAAACACCATCATGTTCTTCATTTGTAGTGGGTTAAAAACCCAGGAGTTTTATTTGTCTTTTTGTCCTTTGTCCCTGTGGTGGTCACTGAGGCAAGACTGCTTGATGTTTTCTTACAGGTCTACTGGGGCCATGTCATTATATTATTTTCTCTTCAGCTTGCAGTTTTCAGTTCAGATTGTTCCCAATGATCACTGTCTTTTGTTCAAGATCACTGCTTTTCTTCTGTAATATTAGGTTGTTTTTAAATCTAGCTGATGAATTTTAAATCTCTGATATTGAATTTTTTCCTCTCTTCAAATTTAATTTTTTTTTAAATACAGTGACACCACGGTTCATAAGCTTGATTCTTTCCACAGTTTAGGTCACAGCCTGAGTTGGATGAAAACTGAATCAAATTTGATGGTTTCATTTTGAGCTTATGATGAGCACTTTTTGTCCAGTTTGGTTAGTCACCAGCATCATGGACAGAATTGATTTCCTGAATCAGAGTCCCACTTAGCCTTATTTTTCTTACATTAAATCAACAACTCTCCTCTTTAAGTATATTTTACTGGCTATTTTGAAGACCTTCTTTGCTCATTTCTTAATACTAGTCATTTTAGGGTCTGTTTCTGTTGTTTAATTTTGCCTTTGATCGTGGTCACATTTTCCCATCTTTAGAATGTCTAGAGATTCTGGGTTGGATGCTGGACATTGTGACATCACAACTTTGTGGTCTGGCTTTGGTTGTTCTCCTTACATTGCCATGATACTTGTTTTTGACCTACTACCAAGTTCCTTGAGGATCAGCATGGTCCTGTCAGGGCATGCCTCAGAGTGTTGCTAGGGTGTGTCTAGTGTAATCTCAAATTAAAGTTAGCTCAGCCTTAATGACAACTGACAATACGTGATATTTCTGGGTCATGACTAAATGCTGCCGCTCTGTCTACTTTATTTTTTTTTAACTTTCTTTCTTTGGGTTATGGCCAGCTCAACCTGCCCTGGGAGTGAGGCTGGTGCAGCATGTGTTGCTAGGGATCCAACCACAGTCCCTGTGGTTACCTAAGCCTGCCTAAGCAGGCGCTTTAGACCTCTGAGCTATCTTGCTGGCCCCTCTGTCTACTTTAGATAGAGTCTAAGCATGTTCTCAGGCTTTGTAACCTGTAAGAATTGTTTCACATGGAGCAATTTGTGTTTTAGTCTGTGCTTATGGATTTTAGACTAGCCACGTGCAGATCTACCTCATGCACCCAGAGCTTAGCACTTAGCTATGTCCCTAAGAAGACTGCATATTTTTGAAGCTTTCTGTAGAATTATGCTGTAAAATTCAGCTTTTTCAGACTTCAATGTCAGTCTCTGAAACTCAGCAAACCTGCCATGTCTCCTCACTTTCCCTCCTGTGCCAGAAAATGCCTTTGATGGAAAAGTGAACAGTTATGAAGCTAACATTCTTTGTTCCTCTTCTCTGACTGTTACCAAATATCTGACTGCTTCATGTATTTTTCTTTCTGGGTTTGTTCTCTGAGACAGGGTCTGGCTTTGTAGTACAGACTGGCCTTGAATTCACTATGTAGCCCAGGCTAGCCTTGAACTCACAGCGATCCTCCTGCCCCAACCTCCCAGTTATGGTATATGCCACTACACATATGTTTTCCAATGCTTCAGTTGTTCCATATGCTGTTCTCTGGTTTTTCCTATCTGTTTATAATTATGTATAGCTCCAACATCAGTTACTTTGTTTTGAACAAAGGTATAAGTCAAGTCAATCTTGATAGCTGTATATTGGCTCAAAAATCCACATCACAATGACCTTGGAAGTGTCCCTTTTGCTAATTTTCAATCATTACCACTTCTTACAGGCAAGCTTCTTGCTTAGTTTTGTTTCAGTTCTTTATTCTTTCATCAAACATGTACAGGACACACAGTCTTGGTCAAGCAATGGGTGTGTGAGGAGAACAAGCTAGTCAAGTTTTCTGATTCAGGCACTGGGAAGTGTCATAACTAAACATGAAATTAGGGGAGTAGTGTGCGTTGCACACAGAGGATGATGGTAGCATAAAGACATTTCATAGAGCCAGGTGTGGTGGCTCATGCCTATAATCCCAACACTCTGGGAGGCTGAGGAAGAGGATTACAAGTACAAGCCTGATGAGCCAGTGAGATAGCTCAGTGGACTAGCGCCTGCCTAGACAAGGGGACGGACCAGAGTTTGATCCCCAGTCCTACGTGCCATGCCAGCCCAGCCCCAGGACACGCTAAGCTGGTGACCGAGTACGGGCATGGTGGTACATACCTATAATTGCAGCACTGGATCACCACAGTTCCGAGCTGCATAGTGAAACACAGTACCAAACACATTAAAGAAGTACAAACCTAGCCTGGCCAATTTACTGACTTCATGAGATGTTGTTTCAGAAAAAGAAAAAATGTACTAAGGATGTAGCTTTATGTGAAGGCCCTGGGTTCAAGTGCAGTACCAAAGCAAAACAAAACAACCAAAAACGATCAGTAAGAGGAATTTTCCTCATCTGAGTGGCCAAAGACAGCTTTCATGAGAAAATTACATGGGCCAGGTTCTAAACAATGAATAGGAATTAACTAAGGAGAAATCAGAAGGAAATGCTGGGAGGAACCCTCCGGAAAAGCAGCATTCCCATGTGAGTGCCACTAACAGAATGCCCTTACAGAGGCGGCAGGTGCCAGGCTCTGAGGCTCCCAGATGGCAGAGGGTGCCGGGTGGGCTGTGCAAGCTAAATAAAAAGTTCCAGGGTTCACCCTGAACAATGGCATGGGTGGGGGTGGAACATTTAAAAGCAGGCACATGACCTAGGCTTGAATTCTAAAAGCTGATTTTAGCTGCCGTATGCAGAGGGAGTAGGGTACCAGAGATCTGCTAGTTTTCAGAGCAGTCAAGGCAAGAGACCATGACAGGCCAGCTAACCTGCTCATGGGAGAAATGGAAAGGAGGTGAAGATTTCAGAGGCAAACTTGAAAGACTGGTGGTGGTCCTGGGGAATTAAGCTGCTGGTTCCTGAATAACACAGGGCTCACAGAGCTGCTGGAGAGGCCAGAAGAGGGAAAAGTTGGAAGAGGTTTCCGCTGTGACCCAGGAGATGATGGCTTTTGGCAAAGTCTAGCACTGAGATTTATTTATAAACTCAGGAGGTGCAGGTGGGCAGATAATTAGAGATAAGGGGTTCAGAGGGTAGGCTGCCCAGAGGGGAAGCCACTGGGCCATGTGCATGTCTTAGCGAGGAAGCCAACGTGGGTGTGGTGAGATCAGCCAGGACGGGGTGAAGCACAGTGAAGCACCTGCAAGCAGAGGCCTGCAAACATATAAGGCAAGGCTGGCGCGGGGAGCAGAGCAGATGGCCGGTGTGGAGGAGGTGGAGCGGAGGGGTGAGCTGGCTGGCTCCCGCAGGACAAGGTGGCAGACTGCCAAAGGAAGGGCAGCAGCAGGGCCAGGCGGCCTCCAAGTTGAGAAGGCAAGTGGGCTGAGCGCTGGCTAACTGCGTGGGTTGCGCTACACCTAGGGGGCCAGTTGCTGGGGGTGCAGAGCCAGCAGAGGAGGGGAAGCTGTGCAGGAGGCTGGGGACACTGAAGTCACGGACGGGAGCAGCCAGGAGCCATGAGGGAAAGGATGTTCTGTGTTGTCTTAACGCTGCGAAGCATTTCTGAGTCGGCAAGATCTGGATGCATTTAGAATCCCAGGGTAGCCGGGCACAGTGGTGCATGCCTGTAATTCACTTGGGAGGCTGAGGCAGGACGATCAGTGGGAGCTTGAGACCAGCCTGGGCTTCAAAAGTAAGCTCAAGGCCAGCCTGAACTGCATAGCGAGACCCTGTCTCAAAAAGACAAAAAGAAGAAGAGAAGGAGAAGGAGGAGAAAAAGGAGGAGGAGGAGAAGAAGGAGAAGAAGGAGGAGAAGGAGAAGGAGAAGGAGAAGGAGAAGGAGAAGGAGAAGGAGAAGGAGAAGAAGAAGAAGAAGAAGAAGAAGAAGAAGAAGAAGAAGAAGAAGAAGAAGAAGAAGAAGAAGAAGAAGAAGAAGAAGAAGAAGAAGAAGCCACCCAGGGCAACACTGAGAGGGGCTGCTCAGTGAAGAAGAGCAAGGAAAAGGGCACCTGGATGGTCTTTCACAGCCTGGAGGGGTTGTGTCATGGAGCAGGTGGGAGTCTGGGAGCAGAGATTTGTGTTTCACAGAAGTTGAGGCAGCTGCTGGCATGGTGGCACATGCCCATAATACCAGCACTTGGGAGGTTGAGGCAGGAGGATCAGTGCAAGTTCGAGACCAGCTCAAGGACAGCCTGAACTGCATAGCGAGACCCTGTCTCAAAAAGACAAACAAAACCAAAAAAAAAAAAAAAAAAAAAAAAAAAAAAAAAAAAAAAAAAAAAAAAAAAAAAAAAAAAAAAAAAAAAAAACAAGTTGAGGCAGCTGGTTTTCTGAATAGAAGTCTCTCTCTGATGTGAAGCAGGGGGGTAAGGTTCTCTACAGAGTGAGGGTGTGCATATGCATGGTGTGTGTGTGTGTGTGTGTGTGTGTGTGTGTGTGTGTGTATGTGTGTGTGTGTGAATGGACCTGATGAAGGATATAGAGAGCCTGAGCTTTGCTCTGTGGACAGTGGGAAAGTGAGTCCATGCCTTGCCAGGTGGATAGAAACTGGACATCTGACTCCCAGTGATCAGGGGCTGCCCATAGAGCCTCTGCTCCAGAGGGACAGCTGGGTAGATCCTACCCAGCCAGGACCCTGCAGCAACAGTGCCTCACAGGTGGAGGCCCTGCAGCTAGAAGGTCCTGCAAGGCAATGAAGCCCTTGTCACCCAAATTGGAAGTGGGGAGAGGGTAATGCAGGAGATGGAGCAGGGATAGGGCCTGGTGGTGCACAGTGGAGGACCTAGCACGCAGGAACCTGCCTCTGGCCCTGAGCACAGTGGGGACTGCTGAGGAGCTGACAGGGCCGTGATGTGGGCGAGCTCTGAGAAGCCACCCTGCTCAGTGAGCAGGGACAGGGGCCCGGGCAGCCCCGTGCAGTGGGCTGGTGAGAGACAGGGCCAGTGGAGGAAAGGTTGTGGCCGCTGGAAGGGAGCAACTAGGGGAGGCTGGCCCAGAAGTCAGAGCGTGGCTGCCACCTCCGTGGGTCAATCTCACCCACATCTGCGCCACAGCAGGGCAAGGGAAGAGGGCAGGTGCCACCCCAGGAAAACAGGGGCTGGCGGGCAGGATGTGGAGGCCAAGCAGGGCCGGAGGTTTTTTTTTTTTTTTTTTTTTTTTTTTTTTTTTTTTTTTTTTTTTTTTTTTCGTACTCAGGACCTTTTGCTTGCCAGGAAAGTGCTTATTTTACTGAGCTATCTCCCTGTCCCCGAGGGGTTGGATTTTGAGAGTCTAGTGAGGGAACCATTGCCAGGACTTCTCTGGTAGAGCACCCAGGCCATGGGGCTCCTGCCTTTGGATGCATCTCTTTCTATAGACACAGTCCCACAGCCTGCAATGCAGCAGTCTCTACCACTATTTCTTCAGCATCCGCACCTCCCTGCCACAGTTGTTCTTTCTTTGCTACCCAGGAATCAATTGCACATGAGACTCAGCTGCACTGGGCTTGTTCTTGATCCCAGCCAGTGACTTAAATTCCTCCTCATGGATCACCCTGTGGGTGGGAGGGGAATGTGACTTCTGATGGGTGTCAACGTTAGGTGCTGCCACTTACTCACAGAGTCCATGTGGGCTGCAGACCCCAGCCCTGGTCTCTGTCAGTCACAGGATTTCAGTCCCACTTTTCTGCTGGTGTCATTCCTGTACATATTCGCTCCACCTTGCAGTTTGGCTGCTGGGGTCAGGTGGTGGCCAGAAGTGGAAGCATAGAGCAATGAAGGACTGTCTGGTGGCTGCAATGGAGGGGCACCCCTCCATCCAGGTGCTGCTCTGTGCCCACTCCTTGCAGGCCCCCTGTGCATGGCTCCTGCTTCCTCTCAGCACCTTGTGACCAGCTGCTCTGGTGCTGGGGTCCTGCTTCATACAGACTTCTCTGTTCTGCTCCTGGGAGCTGCCTTGCTCTCCCGTTCCCCTCACCATCGCAGCTTCCCAAGCTTAAAGTTCTCTTCTGGGCTTTCCCTCTGCACCTTGTGGGTAAGTCAGCATTCTATTGCTGTGACAAAACGCTTGAGGAAAGCAACTTAAAAGAGGAAAGGTACACTTAGCTCATGGCTTTATCGGCCTCAGTCCATGCTCCCCTGGCTGCGTGGCTTTTAGAGGGAAGATGAAGCTGGGGAGATAGCTCAGCAATCTAAGACCCTGCCTGGCAAGCACAAGGACCTGGGTTAGATCCCTAGTACCACACACACTCTGCAGGCCCCAGAACCCGGGTGCACCATGCCAGCCATTGAGGCAGGGCATGGTGGTGCATAGCTGTAATCACAGACCTAGGGAGGCTGAGACAGGAGGACCACAGTGAGTCTGAGCTATGTAGCAAGACCCTGTACCAAATAAATAAACAAAAGATAAGAACAAATTAAAGGGAAGGTGAGATAGACCATCATGACAGCAAGAGCATGGGAGAGAGAAGCCCGGAAGCAGAGGGGGCAGAAGTGTGCAGGGATAAGAATGTTCTTCACAGCCATGCCCCTGGTGACCTGCCTCTTTCATCTAGGCCTCTTCTCCTGAAGTCTCCATCACCTCCCAATAACGTTGCTAGCTTGATGCTTGGGGAACATTCCAAGAGCTTGACATCTTGCTGACTTCCCAAGTTTTGGTCAGTGCTCACATCCTCTGGGAGCCTTTTTGGCTGTGAGACAGGTATGCCCAGGTTCCTACTTACTCCCTACACCCACTCTTCCTGCCTGGTTGCATTTGCTGATTGTCCATCTTTCAAAGAGCTCCCCAGGGGCCAAGATCCTCTGCTCTGTCCCCCACTCACTCGGCCTTGGCAAGGCCTACATATGTGCACATGCCAAACCAGAGCCCTGGACACACACAGTACACACCCTGGGTGGCCTACAGACATGTGTGGCCGGTGACCATCTGTCTGCCCTTAAAGGCACAGTCACATTTTAGAAGCAGGGGAAAGAGAGAAGGAAGACAGGGCTGGAGTCGTAGTTAGAGAGGCAGTGCAGGGGGTGCCTTTTAAGCAGGTGATAGCTATGTTGTTTCTAAGAATGGAAGAGAGAGACTTTTCTATGAGCACCCCAGGCAGGTCTCCCTATGTGAGGGACAGCAGGGAGGAGTCTGAAGGGACTGTCTGCTTTTGGAGTCACGTACAAATGCTGCAGAGGGATGTGCCAGTGGGCAGTGGTTGGAGAGGGGAGCAAGTCAGTACCCTGAAGGTATTTAGTGTGGGCAAGTTTCCTCTTCTGTCCCCCAAGACCCAGTCAGGAAAGGTGTGATAAAGCCTGCGACATCTGATGGTGTAAGGATGGTGCAGGAACTGGACAGGAATAGTGCTGTGAGCAGAGCCGGGGACGCTTCCCAAGCTGCCCAAATAAAAGTCTCACTCAGTGCTCACTAAGTTCAGCAACAGCAGAAACAGCAGAAATAACTTACTGAGCACTTGCTCCATGCTGGGAGTCAGGCTGCTCCCTATAAGAACTTCATCACAACCCTTGGACAGCTCTCTGTGGTTCTAGAAAGGTGAAAAAGGGAGCTAGAGTCACCCATCATGCACATCAGAGTTGGGCACAGGCCCAAGCGTGTCCTTCTGGGGTTTCTAACTGCCATCAGGCCCTCAGTCTTATTAAAAGAAGTTCAGACATATCTAATTTTGCAGTTCTTCGCTGCTTTAAATGGAAATTACAGGATTGGTGTGCAGTCTGCACAAGAGTGGTTCAAAACGTTTCATTCTACCACATGGACAGGTTTAATTAATACAGAAAAGGAAGTAATGCAAAAAACAGAAGCAATGTACGGAGACAGTCACGTTGGCCACATCTTAGTTTGCGACCGTGCCATCTGATTGTTTGCTTATTTTTTTGGGACTGGGGTTTGAACTCACAACCTTGCACTTGCCAGGCAGGCACTTATGCATGCTGCAGAGCTATTTCCCTGGCTCCTGCAACTGTATCATTTAAATATGGCCTTGGCAGTTGGCAGCTTGACACAGCTACTGGTTATGTCAGATGGTTACAGTCTGCTTACCTACCAAGTTAGATTATCATTCACTGTGCATAGAGAAACCACTAGGCCAAATTTAATTCATTTAGCACTTTGAAATCCCCCTGGTGCCCAAGTCTGGCTTGAGAGGGACCAGGCAGTCATGGTTGGAGCTGGATCTCAGCAGCAGAAGGCCATCAGCACTTGGGACACCTGAGGGCCACAATTCCAGGGCAGCTGCTTGCTGTAGGGTTCTGCTCAGTGACAGATATAAACACACCTGGAAATACCTGTGGCCCAGATAGGCAATCAAGGTGAGGAAATGACCCAATCTACTAAAAAAAAAAAGGGTCAGATTTATTTGGAGGATGAGAGATCACTTCCAGTGTGAGGACTGGGAATTTGCAAGCTACTTTCAGCATCTTCTTACGAGACAAACCTAGGAAGCAGCACCAGCAAAGCTCATGAAATTGGCTATCTGAGACTTGACTTTGAATTCCAGACAGCTCACCAACTGCCCTTTGGACCTGGTATAAGTTGCACATCACACCCTCTTGGGGCCCTGTACACCCAACAGAGTAATGACAATATCTGTATCATGAGGTGACTGGGGGTTCAGATGAGGGTCCACTAGAGAGCTGCCAGCGGGTAATGTGTGGAAGGCAGAAGGCTTCCTGCCCAGATCCTCAGCTTACCTCTCCTCTACAGTTCTCTTTCTTACAGACTCATTTTGGTTCCAAATGGCTCCTTCCTTTCATCACCTGCTCCTATTTGTTGGACTCTGGGTTCCCATCTACTGCAAGCCTCCATCCCATGCCCCCAGCAGAGGGTCTGCACACCCTTCCTGTACCAAGAGCAGCCCTGTCTCCCAGGTGTCTTCCAGCAGCACTGACTTCGCCTTCCGCCTGTACCGAAGACTGGCTCTGCAGAGTCCGGGTCAGAACATCTTCTTCTCCCCAGTGAGCATCTCCACCTCCCTGGCCATGGTGTCCCTGGGAGGCCGCTCAGCCACCAAGGCTCAGATTCTCAGGGCTCTAGGCTTCAACCTCACAGCCACCCCAGAATCTACCATCCACCAGGGTTTCCAGCACCTAGTCCACGCACTAAATATCCCCAGTGAAGAAGAAGACTTGAGGATGGGCAGTGCCCTCTTTGTCAAAAAAGGGCTGCAGCTACAGGAAAGTTTCTTAGACAGAGCTAAGAGGCTGTATGGGTCGAAGGTCTTTTCTGTAGATTTCTCCAAAGCCTTCACTGCCCAGAGAATCAACAGCTATGTGGAAAAAGAGACAAGAGGAAAGGTGACAAATTTAATCCAAGACCTTGACCCTCTGACAGCCATGGTCCTGGTGAACCATATTTTTTTCAAAGGTAAGATCTGATTTTGTTATGTGTGTTTATCTGTTAGCTCAGTCAAATGTCTAAGCCAGACCAGTCCTAGACAGCAGAGCGGAGCTGTGGGAGAGTGGGTTCTAATTAGCCTTGCACCCAGGTGGCCGGAAGCCCCTTAAGACTTCTTGAGCTCTCTGCTAGTGTATATTTATGGTTTTCAAAGTGGCTACTCACAGTCCAAAATATAGACCAATGAGATTCTCTCTCACAAGTAAAGTGAAGCAGATAGTTGCACAAAACTTTGTTTTCAGTGGAGTAAGGGAAATGTTAGAAGTTCTCTTGAACAATCCCACGTGCATGCTTCCATGACCGATAGTGTGTTGCAGGTCTCTGAGGTGACGTTCATTTTTCTCTGTTCCTTTTCCCTGTGTTCCTCCTGCCATATAATATATGGTACTAGTCATTTTTCTCTGCTAGCTCTAGTTTGCCATGACTCTCTCCCATGAACTTTTCATTTCAATTATTGTGCTTTTTAACTCTAGAATTTTCAGCTGGTACTTAAAAAGTAATTTTTCTTTATTGGTCTTCATACAGTGCATTGTTATTAAATATGATTTGCCCTAGCTTTTAAAATAAGCTTTTAAAGAATTTGACAAAGAAAGCCAACATCTGCAATTCATGGAGGACAACTTCCCATCAACGGGACCTACTTTCTTATTTTTATTTTATGCCTTTTTTAAAAAATTAGGCTGGTCATTTTAAACAACATAATGCAGCAACTGTAGAAATTGGCTTCTATCCTCCCAAAGGTTGTTGTTGATGTTGCTTATTGTAATAATTATTGTTTTCTTTGTGGTTTTTGTTTTTTACTGATATTTCTAAGCTAATTCTTTAAAGCCAGGGCTTATGTGTTAGAGCTGAATTTGTTCCTTGAAAAACTTTTTTTTCTGCAAAGCTTTTTCCAGAGGGTTTCAATCCTTTGCATCGCTTTCCTCGTGGCAGCCAACATGTTGCTCAGCTCCTCATGCTTCCTCCTGGCACAGATGTGTGTCCCCGCCCTTTTCTTGATGAACTTGGGGGCTTGTATGTCCTTGGAGACCTTGAGCAGCTCTATGGTGCGCCACTTGTAGGGAGAGAAGATGGTCAAATATGACAATTCTTTGGAAATGAGATTTTAAAGGGCTCCCACTGCCTCTTTTTCCTCCAGCAGCTACCAAGCTGTTGGATCTCAGTGTAAGTGTGTCATGTAATTTTCAAAAATATTGCAGAGCTGGCGAATGAGGTGTGGGACTAGAATGAGTTAAAATACCATGAAATTTACTGTAGTGACCAAAATGGAACTATTTTTCTTTAAGAATTTGTTCCCGAGTTACGTGAAAGCATTTAGTCAATTTCCAGAGTTCTAAAAAAGTGAATGCTGACCATTGTTTTGCAATTTTTCATGGCTCTTGTGGAGAAATGAGCTCCCAATGGTCCATATCTCTTGCCCATTCAGTCTTCAGCTCACTTAGACATAATGACCGCCCTCTTCTCTTTGCTAGCCAAGTGGATGAAGCCCTTTAACCCCGTGGATACTCACAAAAGCTTCCCATTCCTGGTGGACAAGCAGACCACCGTGCACGTGCCCATGATGCAGCAGATGAACACTTTTGCTTTTGGGATGGATCCAGAGCTGAACTGCTCAGTGCTGCAGATGGACTTCAGGGGAGACACAGTGGCCTTCTTTGTCCTTCCTGGTGAGGGCAAGATGAGGCAGCTGGAAGAGATGCTGTCCACCAGGGTGGTGAGAAGGTGGACCCACTTACTCCGGAAGAGGTGGGCATTTGTGTCAATTGAAGGCACTTGAACGAGGTGACAGGACACAGCCAAGGATAGAGAATAGGGACACTGTGATAACAGTTGTTAAATAACCAGGTCTACAAGTCAAGCGTCTATTGTTCGTGGTCAGTGAGCCTGGTCCTGCACATGCATGCTCACACCTATACCTGGTAGGGGAGGAATATCATCCTCTCTTCCCCACATCTCATAGATAAAAAAAAGTGAGGTTCCATGCAGGTAAGGGAGCTGCCCAAGGTCGTGTCACCTCAGAACTTTTCTAGCACTGTAGCTATTGGGTGTGACCAGAGCACATTCCAGGAGCCAGTCTGTTATGGACTTACATGGGAGGGTTTTGTAAAAGCAAACAGACACACAAGAAAAGCATTGCGAGCTGGCCAAATAGTTCAGAAGATTAAAGCGCCTGCATGCAGGCGCAGGGGCCAGGGGCTCAATCCCCAAGGCTGCCTTGCCAGCACCGCCCCTGGGGATGCACTGAGATGGCAGTTGAAACTGTGTGTGGTCATGCAAGCCTATAATTCCAGCCCCTGGGAGGCTGTAAGCAGGTGGATCACTACGATGTTTCCTTCCTCTGCACCCATGCACTGAACATGCACTGATCAAGTCTGATCTAGTAGCAAGACCCTGAACACCCTGTAGACACTTCCCTAAAATACAAAAAAGAAAGAGAGAGAGAGAGAGAGAGAGAGAAGGAAGGAAGGAAGGAAGAAGAAAGAAAGAAAGAAAGAAAGAAAGAAAGAAAGAAAGAAAGAAAGAAAGAAAGAAAGAAAGAAAGCAAAGCATTGGGTTTCACTTATAAAATCAGGATAGATATTGCTGAACATATGGGTGGATGCCAAGATAAAATGTTTCTATTTATAAAGTACTTAAATCAGGAGGTAGGTAGTCAGTAGATGTTGGCTAATGTTTGCTGTTACAAAATCCTTCCCTGTAAGTCGATAATAGGCGGGCTTCCGGAGAGCGGTTAGTAATTGTTAGGGAAAGCGTGAAAAGGACTGAACTAGATGATGTCAAGAAATACCAAAGCCTTGTTTAGCATCCGAACAGTGTTTTCTTGGCAGCAACAGCGTTAGGCCAAGGTGTTTGCACCACAGGAAAAGATAGGATTGGGAGTAACTGTCACAGAAGAATGCCAATGGCCACTGTTCCCATGGAGGCAGAGTGTGGGAGGAGCTCCTGAGCAGGGGGAGACCACCTTAGGCTGGGACAGTGGGAGGCTTTGAGGAGATGGCAATAGCATCCAAGTTCCTTTCAAGTGGCTCAGTTATTAATTTAAGTATCAGTGAAATACGAATGCATAGTTAGAAGGACATTTTTGGTAAAGGAAACACACACAAAGATGCACAGCTAGGGACCCCGAGGTTCTGCTGTGCAGCTCTGGGGCTCAGGAGGAGAGGCTTCAGGACTGCACAGGCCAGAGCACAGAGCAGCAGGAGGCCCAGAGAGGATGGAGATGCCCCTGCTGACACTGGAGACAAAGACAAAAGGGAGCTGTCTATGGTGTTTTTCAGGTGACGACTGCAAGCTGTATCTTGGAAAACCATTTTGGCCTATAACTGATCTTTCCTATCTTTGAGGGGAGGGGATGGTTGCTGCTACGCATGCCCAGGACAGAGCCTGCGGTGCAGCACATGTTCAGTGCATACAGGCAGTTTGCTCTTGGTTCAGGGAAATGAGTGCAGAGGAAGAAAACATCTCACCAAGCTCTAGGGCGATGCAGCCTAACACTGAGGCCACCACTGTGTGTAGCTATTCAAGTTCCAATGGAGCAAAATTACAAGTTCAGCTTTCCTCTTGCACTGGTGATGTTTCTACTTGGTCGGCTGCCAAGTGTGGCTGGTGGCTGCTATCTTGGACAGTCTGTGGAGAGGGATATTCCCAAAGTTGCAGAGTTCTGTTGGCCTTGACTTCTCTAGGGATTAGCAGGGCTCAGAAGGGCTGCGGGGTGGCCCTGGCGGGAGGTGTAGATAAGATCCCATCGTGCTCAGATACCTTCCATGGGCTCTGCCTTGGCTTTCCTTGCTGGGCCACCTTCTCACTTCCGTCTGCCATTTCATTAGGGAGCCCACTAGTGTCTTTGCCCATCTTTGGTGCTGGGCTTAATTAGCTTGGAGATGGGCTGAGATACATAGGCCCCTTGAGCAGCAGTCTGGTCCCTGCAAGAAGAGCAGGGCCTTCTGAGATGCCACCTAGAAGGAGAGCTGAGGACACCAGGGCTTTGACATCACCTTTTCCCTCTCCCATCTCCACAGGCAGATAGAGGTCTTCCTCCCCAAATTTTCCATTTCTGCCTCCTACGACCTGGAAACCATCCTCCCCAAGATGGGCATCCGTGATGCCTTCAACAAAGATGCTGACTTTTCTGGAATTACAAAGACAGACCTTCTGCAAATTTCTAAAGTGAGTTGGTGGGGAGAGAGATTATTTGTAGAAAACCCATCCTGGAAACTCCCATAGAGTTGGCTAGTAGAGAGTGGAGGGCTCTCATTTCACTTGAGGTGGAAAAAGAGGCCCATGAGGTAAAAAAGATTTCTTTGTGACCTACAGAAAGGCCAAGTCCCATAGCCACCAGGCCTATGGGAGACCATACCTTCCATAGGGGTCTATGGCCACCATGCCTCCAGCCCAAAGGCGCCTCTCACCCTTCTTGAAACAAACAAACATTCTCATGACCCAGCTACAGCTTTGCCTTGGGCATTTGACCACCCCACCTCCCTCCCTATGACTTCAGTCCCCACAGATGCCATCAAAAGGCTGCCTATGACCATGGTAGACATGGTATTAGGTCTTCAGTGCTGAAAGAAAGAGAGAGGACAATGGACAGTGGTGGGAGAGGAGGCAGGGGGAGAGACAGAGAGAGAGAGAGAGAGAGAGAGAGAGGTGCCACTCACCGTATCTCCCCTGCCAGGTAAGTATACCGAGTTTATTTTCTTGAATGAAGCCAAACTCCAATCCAGCCACAGTCTTGAGGGCTGAGCTGTGTGTATCTTTTTGTGACCACATGTCCCATGTCCTGAAGATCACCTGGACTCTGGGGGGGACTTGACTTTCTCTTGTCCACCTACAGCCTTCTGATCCTAGACTAAAGTCTTAATTTGATGCTGGATCATAAAGTAGTAGTCTGGGAGCCACCGTAAGAAACTTTTTTTGCTGGCCCTCCAGCAAAGGAATGTCATAAAGGCCCCAGTGGAATAGACTGAGCAGAATGGACCTTTCCCACAAGGAAAGACTTATGTGCACCTATGGAAAATCATGCCTGTGGCCATAGAAAATCCCCAGCCCCCCTGAAGCTCTGGAGCATGTGAGTCCCAGATCAAGAACCTCCTCCCTGGAAAACAAGGGTGATTAGCCTTTGGGAGGCCCGGCTGAGGTAACAGTGTCACCACAGGAGCCACTGGTGTTTGTTTTTCCCTCATCAGGCTACTCACAAGGCTGTGTTGGACATCGGTGAAGAGGGGACAAAGGCTGTAGCTGCCACCGCCACCAAGCTCATAGTCCGATCAAAGGACAAGCCTTCTTTTCCTGTTGTAACCTTTAAAAGCCCTTTCCTGACAATGATTATGAATGAAGACTTAAGTACTGTTTTGTTCATAGGGAAGATTAAGAATCCCACCAAAGCCTAGAGTGGATCTGACCTATTGATCAATTGTCCACAATAAAGGCTCATAGGAAATAACAACGCCGCATGCCTCCTACAGTGGCAGTGAGACTCATCTCCTCCTGGTCTGAGGGTCCACCTCACCCCAGCACAGCTGTTGTCCTGATGGCAATGTCTGTTCCAATGCACAACATCACAATGACAACAGAGGTCCTGGTCCCAGGCCCCAACACAGGAGTCCAGGCAGTATGGTCTTTCTACCAGACTCCTACCAGCTTCGTGAAACACAGCTGGGCTGGCAGCTCCGTTTCTCAGAACCCCGGAAGAATGTCATGCAGAGCAAGTGGCTTTATTGTGGAATTACAGGAATGTAGTTAGAAACCTCAAATATGAGTCTAGCCGTGTCAGGGTTCTCGGCCATGATTTGACTGATGAGAGAATTCAGTGGTTGAGTTGCCACTCCAGGACATCTCAGCAGCTGTGTGAATTCATTCTTCATTTGTTCACCAAAAACCCATTTAGCATTGTCTGTGTGCTGGGAGTGAATCAGATGCACGAGGTACCTGGATGCTGGGCCTGAATAGAGGAGGCAGGTCACCTAAGAACAGTGAGGTGAAATCCACACATAAGCAAGAAATCATCAGATTAGGAGACACACCTCAAGTGCATCATGGGATCGGAAGGGGAGTCTTAGGGGACAGGGCAGAGCTGCACGAGCACAGAGGCGGTGAGCCAGGAGCGAGCTGAGGTATCAGAAGGGACAGAGAGAAGACTCTCTGCCTGGGGCATTGTGTGTCACACACAGATGGCAGGAGCCAAGACACAAGTCTGAGGAGGTAGATTGTCTAGTGGGGCCTGATGGCCAGTGAAAGTGATCTGGGCTTGGGGGTGGGGAAGGGAAAGCCAGCTGGATGCCTCTGGCAGGAAAATGACAAGAGCCTGAGGATGGGTCATGAAGATGTACCTAGTGCTGGCCACCTTCCTGAGTCTGTCACATCTGCACATGTACACACAGCTCCTCTTTGGTGGCTTGTAGTAACAATAGTCTGGCTCCCTTTTCTGTGTCCTAAGAGCCAGAGTCAGTGTCTTAGGCTACAGTGACACCTAGGCTGAGGCAGCTTCCTAAGAAGTTCTTGGAGCTGTGCCCACCACTGCCCTGGCACCCTGTGCCAGGTGGCCACATCTCCTCTTAGCTAGGGGGGCACTCCTGTACATCCACAGGCCTAGAAACCCCTTCCTTGGGGCACCAGTGTTCTACTAGCCCCAGTTGTGCCATCTGGGGCTTATGCTGGCTTTCTACATGGAAAGGAACAGAGGGCAGGGTTGCGCTGGGCATCTGGCAGAAGCTTCAGAGGCACTGAATTCCCACACACACTTCCTGTCCTGTCCACAAAGAGCAGAGCAGGGGCTCCTAGTAGGAAGGCAGATGACTGGTCCAGGCCACAGGATGGCAGGGTCATGGTCAGAGCCGAGACAGAGCCCAGTCACAAGAGGCTACAGCCATGACTGAGCTTCCTCCATGAGAAGCACAGTAGAGGACAAGTCACCCTACTGCTCAGGAGCCCAGTGGGTCATGCGAGGCTCAGTACTGATCCGTGCTCGGTGGCACACAGGGAACAACAAGCATGAAGATCTGGCTAGGGACACCGGGGTTGCTCAGAGCAAATCCTTTCTATTGACCCTTGGAAACACCATGGTGGGGTGGGAGAGGGCCACCACCATTCCCCAGCTTTCTTGCAGGTGACATTACAGTGGCAGGCAGGTGCTACTCACTGGGACACTTGTCAGGCAGCAGGTGCAGACCCAGCCACACCCTGTGGGGAAGCTCCGCTCACCATTGCTTAAGATACTTCTCTTGTCTGTTTTCAAATGTACCTCATGGTTGTTTTGAAACTTGTAATTAGATATAGTAGGATGTGAGCCAGAGTCAAATGTTTTTGGAGAAACATCTGTCACTTGGATTACCCAAGAGGAGAAGGCTCATCACCCCACACAGCAGCACTTGGGAGCACCAGGGTTGTTTTTGAAGAAGAGGGACAGGGGAAGGTGTAGGCACA